>CM021104.1:679318051-679351305 GCA_007115665.2 Sequoiadendron giganteum | reverse complement strand
TCTCTTTCCCTTTCGTTGTCACTCCTGGCACACCCTTTGCAAGTGAACACATCATATCGTCGGCTCAATTCTTTTCATAGAGTGATACAACAAAGCCAGCTCGAGCTCTCCGACTCTAGAAGCTAAAAGAAAAGGATGCCAAGAATCCAACAAAGCCTAGAGTCTAGACAGTTTATAATGAGGCTCAACAGTCATTGCATTTTGCAACCATACATCCCAATGTTACCAAATTATAAGAAGAAATACATCCTGATGACTATGATGTCCATGCCATCGGACTGGACTTGCATGTTGTCCAACCACAAGATAAAGACAAGCTAATGGAGGAGACACAATAGGTAGTGACCCCTGACTTTCTCAAGTCTAGTCACAAGTTGAAGAAGACAAAGGATGAGCTCAAGGTCATTAAAGAAAGGATATAAGTCTTGTTGGCCAAGGAAAAAGCATGAGAGATAGAAAGGGCGCACTTCACACATAATTTGTAGGTAGAGCAGGCTAGCCTACAAAGGGAGCTCAAGAGGTTCCAATCCCAGGAGTCGAATCAAGTGGTTGAGTTGTGGCGAAGGAATCAAGAATTACAGGACTAGTTGGCCCAATCGAAAAGGGAAGTTCAACAAAAGAATGAGGAGTTGTAGTGACTGTGCACTTAGTTGGAGAAAGTAGTACAAGAAAAACAGACAAATCAAGCAAGTGTGCAAGTTTAGTTTTAGGAAGACCTCCAGAAGATAAAGCTTTCCCAGGAGGAAGAATCTATGACCCGAACCTAGGCTGAGGAAAGGTGGCTGGCCGCATAGAGAGTCATGCAAGAGCAACTCTTTGCTGTTGTAGAAAAAATTGCAAGGCTAACACAAGAGATTGGGATGAAGGATGCATATATTAATCTCTTTAAGAAAATTTCTCAAACTTCTGCTCCATAGTCGAACCTCCGCTTAGTAGCCCAATTAATGTATGCTTCCTACTGGGAAAGAGTCAGAGCTTTATGTCTGAATCTCCAACCCACACTTCAGTTTATGGTGGAGGCAAAAAAATTATGTAGGGAGGTTCATGGTGTAATAGAACAATTCCCATAATTCATAGGGGAAAAGGTTCCTGAAGTAGAAAAGCTGCTAGACAGGCTATACGCCATGCCAAGCAAGGATCTGGTATGAGCAGGGCTTGAAAATCATAGGTCAGTCGCTAGGATCATGAAAGAGTTTATCTGCTGCCATGAGGCCATCCTTCATGGTTAGCGCTGCTCAATCACATTGGGGTGAACTATGGATAGTGTATGGGAAAGGTTTTCCCAATTGACCCAGATGGGCTTGCCTTGTCCATTTCCTTTTGATGAATCAGTGACCACTGTGAAGCAAATTGTAGCCAAAATTGAGGAGAGGAAGCAAGATTTATCCATTTTCCAGAGCTTCAGCCAACCTCCTACTACCGAGAACATTGAAGGTGTCACTCATTAGATCACATGGTTACTTTTTCAGCTAGATGCTGGGTCCAGAATATCTACGATGCTGCCCTTTAAAGAAGTGATAAATCTACATTCCATATCAACACCTTCCAAGGCTAAGTAGTTGCCCTTGCAGATCGCCCTTTCTAAGCTCTAACTCTGGTACCCAATGAATAAGGTCTTGGTTATGAAACCAAAGATTTTTGGGTGCATCATTCCGCAGGCGAAATGCCACTAACAGTCACCAAAAGCTATGGATTTTAAATATATCCATGCTCCCTTCAGGTTGTTTCAATTATTTGCTTCATTTTTGACAATGCTCAATGCTTTTGAAGTCTCTATGCCACCCTCTCAATAGACTCATCCTAATGCTTCCACGTGTCATACAATCACTCATTGAAGGGGAGCTTCCCTTCCATTCTCCTTAAGGCCTTGACCATATGCCACATTGCCTCCTCTCAAGCACACTTTTGAGTGGGCCCCACAGTGATGTCGATACACTGAAGCTTCTTCCACGTGTCCTTAGAATGGGCATTTCATTCATAGAAAGGATGTTATGAAGTTTGAGCCCCGATATCCTGTCAAGTGTCATGATTAACTCTACAAGGTTGTGACACGTGCTCACCCGAGCCTTAGTTGATTTCAAAAGTTGGGACCACCACCATCATTCACGGGGAATGCACCTGGCTCATGGGTGACTAGGTTCATACTCGAGAATTTTTTGTTACAATAGTCGCGATGAGTCATTATTGCGAACATCATCACTCGTGATCGAGAATCTTTTCTGTTATGAGCTTTCAAGTGATGGAAGCCTTTGGCTATATATACTGCTTCTCTCAACCTAGAAAAAGTTCAAGAAATATACATACAAAAGGATTAGGAATATACTTAACCTCTCATTTTGTTAGATGATTGTAAAGAATCACAAATTGTTCCCTTGTAATTTGGCCTCTTTATTTCTTAACCATTTGAAAAACATTATACTATGTTTTTACTGAATAGATTATTTGGAACTTCAATGATTTGAACAAAATAGTGATTTAAGACCATGTCTTTTGACTCTTCTTTTTAGTAAGTTTCCATATAATTTTTTTTATGTTATGAAATGAACTATTCAAGTCTTTCTCTTTCATGATTGTTATTTTTGGACATAGCAGATTGTTGAACGGGCCCTTAGATCACATCCACAAGATAGATCTATCATGCCTTACATCTAAATATTGGTGCATCACCCTAGTTAGATATTTTATTTTTTATATCTACTTCATTTTCCCATTCAAAACCCGAGTTATAGAAGAAGTCATCTTCTTTAAAATTTGGAGGTTACTCAGTTCAACACAATAGGTCCCCCCTTTAACTGAGTTTTCCATAAAGGTTGTTACCTTGTCAATTTTTGGCATCAACAATAAGCAAGAGCAATAAAAAAACATGAAACCACACAACACATGAACACTCAAATTTTACATGGAAAACCCAATGATGGAAAAATCATGGTGAGGATTAGCTCACTATATATAGTAGTTCCAAAATTGAATACAAAAGAGGCTCACTACCAAATACAAAAGCTCACTACTTACAGGTAGGACTCACTGCCTACAAAAGGATTACAGTAACAAAATGTCTTACAACCAAAATATGAATTGATGGAGTTACACCTCACAAGTGCAGATTCAATTCCTTTGATTCTCAGAGAATTCACATCCCAACAGACTAATATTCACTCTTCTTCTCATTCATATACTAGTCGCACTTCTCACTTTCAATCTCAAAACCATCCTGTATATATATGACTTGTCCACAAGCATCAATGAGGTCGGCCTAATTGGATGCAACACATATTTACCAAAAGGATAACTCTCAGATTCATACAAAATCTTCTCAGGAAGCAATTCAACCATGTAGCACGCTATATCATGTCAACTTGGACTAAAGATAGATCGCTCATATCTCCACAACACAAATTAAACCATTATATCACCAACTGTTTATTAGGTCGGCCATGAAAAGACCTAATAAAAAAATGCAACTCCAAACCAATGCCAACTCATTATACAATCATATGAGCACATAGTATTGTATACTTACATGCTTCCAACATTCATAAACCTTTTCCCAAAACAACAAACAAAAAAGATCACCTAAGGAGAAATGCAGACCAAAATACCGAACCAAAAACACTAGAGGATGTAGACATGTTCTTCATATTGGTTCAAAGTACTAGACCAACCTGATACCTTAATCAACATGGTGACATCAATGAAAAAACAAAGCCTAATATTCTTCATTCTTCTAACAAAATTGAACAACAGAAAGTAGATGTCTATTATCCTCAAGGAAGATCTAGTTGGTCAGGGTTTTGGTCCCCTTTTTATTTATGGATGATATATTGAATGATGTGATGTGTGTGATTGATGATGCAACTAGGTGAAACTATGCAAGAGAGGAAATCTGTCATAGATTTAAAGAATATTAAATTGAAATTCACAAACAAAAAATAAGGGAGGAGAGTTCAGGAGATAAAGAACCTTTCGTTTAAATTTGGAGCAAAAATTACTAGACAAGGGTGAGGGTGCCCCTATCTAAAAATGGTTCTTTTCAAGAATTCAGAATCTACACAAGAGAATCATGGTCTATATTTTCTTCCCTATTGGTATTGGCTTCTAAAGTTCGTTAGTCAAACAGTAATCAATCTTTCTCTAATTTGATGAAATAAGGTCTATGCATGCTTGATCTAGGGTTTGATGTCTTGAAGTTTTCAATCTTCTGTAATCCACTTCAAACAAGTAACATGCAAGAAAGACAAGAGAGGAAGGATTGTTCCATATAGGGGCTTTCCTAATTCAAATCCCCTTTTGGTGTTTCCACATCCATAAATAGCTATGATGATGTTTGATGAAGAGTGCTTACCTTGGGTTGGGTAGAGGCAAATGAATGAAAATGTTCATGATAAATCACTATGTTGTAACTTACCACTCAGATTCAGACTCCTTTTTGGGCTAAAGTCAATTAGAACATCTCACACAAGGATAATTTGATAGCTTCTTGAAGACCCTACAAAAGGGTTAGTGCTCATAACAATGATAAACATAAAACATGAAGTATCTTATGGATTTGATGATGCTTTGAAAATATGATCTTGACTAATAAATTGTTGTAGAAGTGTTGTGTATTCTTCTCTTGGATTGTCTTGATTTCCTTTTACGATGATAAAAGATATTAAAATTGCTTAGATGTTCAAATGGAGAAAAAGACTTATATTAATGTGTGTTTCAACATTTTTTGCATTAATTATTTTGATAAGCGGACAACTGATAAATTAAATTTACAAACATACTGAGGTTGACAATAAAATATTAAATTTTGGACCAAAATAGGGTAGTCAAGGGCGAGGATGCTCTAGTGTAGACCTGTTTTGATTTTTAGGTTCTTTTCAAATAAATAAATAATTTAATTTCCCAAAATTAATTCAATTTCTTGAATATGGCAATAAAATGAATGATTAATAAGCATGATTAGGCTCGAAAGCACTTAGGGGCGAGCCAAACATAGTGTGAAATTTTCAAGGGTGACAATTTACGATGTTGCAATTATGTTTACAAAATTTTCTCATTAGTTCATCCATTCATAACAATTGTATCTTAACTTACTATCTAGACTCTAGAAATTAGATCAGCAATGTCTTTGCATAGAAATAAATTAACCTTCTAAAATTAACATGGACAGCTTTATTGCAACTCATAGGGCTTACATGTTTATTTTAAGCTCTAAAAAAATGAATGATAAAGTATCATTAGTGAATTGATTTCCAATACTTCAACAAACTAATGTAGTGGAGTTATATTTCTACATGATTCATTATTATTATAAAAAATATTTGATAGATCTTAGTTCCAAATTTTAGTAATTATACAATAGGCCTGGACAATAATAACATATATGAAACAAGAAATTGATACTTTTGTACAAATGATATAAAGAAATACCATTACTCTAGAAAATCCTCACAAATGTTATAAATACAAACAATATACATTCTATTGATAGCCTATCTAACTATTCTTATTATAGTTCCTTTTAATGTTTTCTCCCATGATAGACCAATAAAATTTCAATAAAAATATGTGCAAAATTTCCTTAACAAAATTTGGCAAGAGCTTCCCTATATTCCTATCCTTTTTTAAAATACTTTTTAATTTATTTTCATCTTACCAAAAGTATCGTGGCTCAAATATATCCAATCAATTTTAAGAAAGAAATAATAAAAAGTAATGTTCAACTTGAAAAAAGCAATCCAATAGGATTTGAGAGACTACATTGAGTTACAATATAGAAGTACTTCTAAGAGATGAAAAATAAATAAACACTAAACCAATTAAGAAATATAAATACAGAAGAATAATGATCTAGTACAAATAGATTTACCTTCAAAAATAACAATTAAGTACCTATATCAAGGACCTTTGAATACAACATAAAAATAAAGAAGATAAATGTGTATGCCTATGGAAGATAATGCCAAATCTAGTTGACAAGTATTGAGTCTAAAGAATCCATGCCACTATCACTACTAACTATTATCATCATAATAATGGATGTTGGATAGACAATCCTAATTAGAAATCAAAAGTACTTCCCCCAAGCCATCTCTTAATTTTCACTTTTGATGAATCTAAATGACAATACTAGAGAAAGAAATCTTGAAATGTGTTTATATAACCATGATTTGAGTTATGCTAAGGAAAAAATTTCAATGCCAAAATGAAGAAGAATTATGACTTCAGTTTGAAGATTATATCTACATGAGATAGAGATTACAATTCTAAGATTATGTGTAAGAGTATAGAAATAAATTTCTACTCAAGATTTTTGGCAATTAGATTGTAGAAATTTTAAGTTAAAATTGAAAACTCAAATGAATAGAAAATTGTGATTCTTATTGTTAATCATAATAACATATAATTATTGACATCTTTTTGGATACATGAGTTAATTTCAATAAAGAGAAGAGTTAACCAATAGAGATAAAGGTGGCAACTAATTTCCTTCAACCAAAGACTGAAGAGAAACATTATGTTTACCTTCAATAAAAAATGACACACAATCATTATTAACCTTTTAAAAAAAAAAAATCATTAAAATATTACACCAATATTATTGGATATTTCCTTAAACCATTCACAACAATTTTATTAATCATGTTGAAAGACATTATACAATTGTATTTGGGGATGTGAAGAACTTGTGTACACAAAAACTCCCTTTTAAATCGGGTATCAACAATGGTAATGTATTGGATTTTATATTTTTGAAAACATAAAGATAAAAGATTTTAAAAAATAAATAAATCAAAAAATAAAATAAAATAAATAGAACAATGTCAAGATAACTACTAAAAAATATTCATAACATGATAAGTTTTTATTTTATTTTATTGTTTTAAATTTTATATTTATAAATAATAATACTTAATTTGACCAAAAAAAAAAATTGAATAATTTTTTTATTTTTGTTTAAATTATTTGTCATCATCTATACCAATTTGACATGTTTTTTGTAAATAAGAAAATATCCCTTGTTCCTTTTACAAACCTTGCTCTCAAACAAATATGTCACTTTAAACAATCAACCATTATTATTGCATCCCTTGAGGTCATAGGTTTGACTCTGCTTTGTAGTGGGAAGGGCAAGGGTCAGTAATATTGTTTTGAATTTTATATCAGAATTTTAAAAAATAAAATATTAAACTTGTATCTCTTGACATATTTTATATAGATAAGAAAATATCTCTCATTTGTTTTGCACGCTCTCCTGTCAAACAAATAGATCACTTTAAACAATTATAAGAAAATTTAAGAAAATATTTAAATATTCTATTTTTTTCATGATGAAATTTGGAATAACCACCTCCAGAAAATATTCTGACATATTTTATATAAATTTTTAAAATATATATGCTAGTTAAAAGAACCAGGTCATCTTATCTCAACACTCTAATTTATAATAGAGGATCAAAAAGAAGTGCCTTTATGTGTTCAAGCATCACAGTAGGAGATGTGAATTCGTCAGTGTTGAGGTAGAATAGCTGGATAATTTTGAGCAGATTCCAATATAACTGCTTGCATTCACGAGGGAGAACACTTGGTTGCAGCAACTCTCTGAGTAATTTTTGTGTGCTTGCATTTACGGTTACTCTAATCCACTCACTACCATTCTCAACAGATGTCGCTGGATTTTCTTTCATGAACAATGACAAGGAGTTGAGCTTTCCTTGCTTGATCTCTCTCTAAAAAACATAAGAAGAAATTAGGTTCTTCATTGAAATTGGATAAGTATTACAAAGGCGTGACTTGGTTGAGATAAATATTGAATACCTTATAGCTCTGAATGTCATTCAAAAGGCGCCCACAAGTATTGAGAAGTTGCATAAGACTGCTGTACTCATGATGGCTGATGGTTTGCTCTGAAAGTTTAGGACCTACAAAATAGAGTGATGTAAAAATAATTGGTTCCAAGGCAATTGATATTTTTCCATTTTCGATGTATTCATGCATCGATGGTATATATCCAGTTTTGGTCCATTCAGCCTCCTTCATCATTGAGATTGCTAGTCTGTACCACTGTAAAAATAAGCACAAAAAAGCTTTCATGGGTTACTGTAATGATGATGTTTTTCAAAGCATCTGTACAACATAAATGAAGTATACAAATAAGTTATATTCAAGGGAGATATACCCACAATTTCTCTTAAATGAGTACTGATGTCCCGGCCTTGGAAAGCCCAGGCATTATTAGCAATATCATTGACAGTGTTATAAACTGCAGAGAACAAAATTTTCACATTGTCTGAATAATTACATATCCCTGTTGGATCCCACCTGCAAGACATTTGAAACGGGCACTTAGTGACTCTTCTCTGTGTGTATATATATAGATAGATAGATAGATTAAGGAATCTAAGACCTATATAAGAACAGAACTTTAAACAGTCCAATACCTAATGTTTCTCTGCAATGAGAAATAAGTTTAAAATGGACTGTACCATTGAAATCATTATGATAGCCATCTAATTCAACAATTTCGGATATTTATGATACGATCACCTTCTAACAGCTTCAACAAAGCATTGAATCTCTTCAATGGAACCCTCCACGTCATAAAAGTCATCCATTACTGTAGTAAGAACTGCATTCTGGGTCCACACGATGCGGGCAGCAGACATTTCAGGTCTAAAAAGTGTTGAGGCGGCAGAAAAATAGCAGGCTACAAGCTTTTGTCGAGCAAAGTGCAGGTCAGCAAGTTTACAGTCTGCACTCCATCTGTTATTGTAGACAGCAACAAGAAGTCTTATCAAACTCTCAGTGTAAACAGTGGTGTTATTCCTGTTGTAATTTCAAAAAACTGCCTACTTACTTTTCCAACTCCTGCAAGTCCTTCTGCTGTACTGCTTGGCAGATACTGTAGTCTTTTTTGGCTAAAGTTAAAAGACAATCCTTGCCTATTAAAGGGATACTGCACAATTCGAAGGTCCAATAGTTAGGACTATTGAAGGAGGTCATCTCAAAGAATATAGAATTCAAACTAAAGTAAATTAAAGGGTTATATAGATATGGGTATCCAGTCAAAAGCTACATGTAAGATGTCTTTCCAATCCAAATATCATCAGAACCAAATGTTTTCATGGATCTTAGATGCTCTATTCTCTCCAAGCTAGCCGTCCAAGGGACATCCAGTGCATACTTAACCTGTAAGGGACAGATTGACCCACAAAGCTCAATGACATAAACAAATTCAAACACTAGTCATTTGCACTGTAAGGAACAAACTGATTACCTCTTTGTCAAGGGCTTTGGGGACTATATTTTGGTCATCCATCGTAATATTTTCAAGATAGTTTTGGGAGAAGGCTTTTGCTTCTTCAAGAATTCTTTCACCTGGGAACATTAACTGAGATGCTTTGTACAAATTCAGCAATGCTGTAACAGCTTGGCCACTGTTTTCTAGAGATAGTAAGAAGCCACTATCCTTCAGGTAACTGAGAAAGACATCTACATGGTTTTTTCTGATATCATTAATAGGAAATGAAAATGTAATGAAAGATACAAATCACATGAAATAACTCTTGTACATAATCAGTGTTTGAGTTGGAAACTACCATTCCCAATATTACATATCTCTCATAAGCTATAACTGGTACTCATGCTTAACAGAGAAAAAATATGTGCGATTCAAAAGCAAAGCTTAAGGAAAACAGGGCGTTATTTGCTCAAAAGACCTGGAGACACATCATATCCATTCCACCGTAAAATCCTGAAACTGATAGACATGTTAATTATGTCTGATGCTGATGATATTCCTTCAATCATTTCATTCTCTCTCCAGCGTCTGCCCAGGGGGAATTTTCATTTCAGGCAATAAGGAAACCAATCATAGAAAGTACAACATCCAATCATAAGCAAAAGAACAATTACCTATAGAGATCATCTAGAGCCTCTTTTGTCTCACGTTTGAAATGTCTTGCTATACCTAAGCTTTCCACACTATTTACCATTGAGAGACCAGCAACCGAATTTACAGGATAAGCACTGGGCACTGCACCAACAAAATGCCTGTTACATTTAAATGAACATGACAAAAATATCATCAAACCATATAAATGAACATTTAAGGACCGACCTCCATCCTCCAAATTTTCTAGCATTGAATGCAAATACTTAAGGCAGCTGGAATTTCTAGTGTGCATTAGAGCACAAGCAGTTGCAGAGGGAGAATGGGAGAGCGAGCCATCCTTGTTCTGATGTCTTAAAACTTTGTTCCAATCAACTATCCTCCGAACACCCTCAACTATGAAAATGAGGATTGAGTCATACTCATTCATGTGGTTCATTTCAATGCTGCAAAAATTAAAATAATTCTAGAATTGTAGGAAAGCAACAAAAAATAAGGCAGAAAAGTGCTGGAAAAATACAAACCATTTGCAAAATTACCTTTTAAGGATTTTTTCTCGCTTAGTGAACATCATTTTTATAGGCGGTGAATCATAAGGGAGTTCCAAACACAAGCCTCTTGCATCTTCTAACATGGCAGTGAAGATCAGATCGAAGCCTAGGGGATTATATCTGTCCTCGCTGGCTATCTTTGTAATATTTTCTCTTATAAATCTCAAGCCTGTGGAGGAATCAAGAAATGACATCAAAATCTTAGAGCATTAGGTATTAGACTCATGTATCCATAGGATCAAATTTAATTTTATTAATATCCTGCACAAAATGAAAAGTGGGATTAGGTGTATGTGCTCAAGGCTATGATTTCCGGAGAGGGGGGACTGACTAAAATGGTATAAGAATCATAAATTTTAATTTTGTAAGTTTGACACCGAGAAATTTTCTCTGAGAATGATAAACTATAAAAATTAGAAACTATGTGGGAAATAAGAATATTCATGAGATCTAGTACAGCATATCTGGAGAAAATTTGTTATAGGTCAAAGTTGACTTACCCATTTCCACATTTTCAGTGCCAACATTCCATGTTCTAAGTGCTATAAGGCATGCCAAAGTGTGAGAAAGGCGATCTTTAATATAAGGCAATTCTAATAATCCCCAAGATCCATCCCAAAGTTGATTTTCCATTATCCATGAAAGACATTGTGGGAACTGTGGTAACTGCGAGTTTTCTAAAGAAGGGGCCATGGCTACCCAAGCTGTATCATAAGCAGAAAGAGATGTGCGTCTTTCCTTAATTTCTGAGAACAACAATTTTATCCTCGCAATATCATCATCTATATACATCGAATCAAATGAATTTTGCTCTCTGTTCTCTCGGACCTCCTGCCAAATAATGAGATGAATGGCTATCAAATTTATTACAGACATAATGATTTTCAAAGTTATCCCTGATAAATTATTAAGTTTATTATATTCATTATAACAATTGTCATTGCAAAGTATAAATATCCTCAATCGTTAGCAGATTTGTATTTTCTAATCGTTGTTAATGCAAAATTACATTGTATTCTCCGGAACACTGGAAAACAAAAGCATAAAACGTACACGAGGCTATAAAGTTGAATACCTTGGAGGCATCTTCATGAAATAATCTATTCGTAGATTTGACACTTTGATATGTTCTTGTGTTGAATCTGTTTCTTTCATTGATGAACTTGAAACTAGAAGCTCCTATTAAAAAGTATTGTAACAAATCAGTAAAAAACTAAAAACAAAAAACTCAATAATAGTATTGTTTATACAAGAAATATAAGAATACGCATAAAATTGTAGATAATCCACTAATCCTATTATGACTAGCAAGAGAACTTTATATACTACAATTGCCTAACTCAAAAAAAGTTAAAGTATTCAACAACGTTGTTCATTATTAACCTGTTAAAGCTGACTAAAGGTAGCAACTTTCCATTGACTATAGGAAAAATATGAACGATATAATTTTTTTTATCTATCATGCAAAGAAGCAGCAGGTAGACAAGCCCATTTGCAAATAGCAATCATAAAAAAAGCAAGGTGAGTTACTCGGGATTTTTTCTAAAGAACAAAATTTCGTCATTTCACTTCCAGAGCTCATGAAAACATGGTGTTTTGCATCTCTGGAGCGCCGTTGAGAAAATCTGGCAGGAGGATATGAAGATGGCAGCGTAGTAATTGCATAGTTCACATTTGGAGAGATGATAGAAAAGCTAAGTGCTCCCATGCCAAATGAGGAAAGGCAAATGAATTGGTGATCACAAAATAAGTAGATCTATAAAACTCTGAATTGTTGTATCTTAGCTACTGCTCTCTGCTTCTTATAGAAAGGAAGGAAACAACACACCGAGAAAGACAAAATGGTATAGATTCCTTATTCATTGTACAGAAACATGAAACATGAAACATGATGACGACGACAGTAAGAAGAAATGGAAGTTGAAAAAGTTACAAAAATTATATCCAAATTAATCTTTAAAATATAATTAATTGTAAATTTAAATTAAATTATAATCAACTTAAAAAGTAACATTAATTATATAATTCTTTTATATATAAACAGTGAAATAATATTTCATAAAAATCAAAAGATTTAATCAGAAATATTTAAGTACAAATATAAAATGAATTTCAAAAAATAGTTTTTAAAAAGAAAAATAGTATAATCCCTTAAATATCGTATTTTTTTGAGTTTTAATAGGAAATGGTGGTGGACAACTTCACAAATTACTTCTAGAAAATTTGAGTAATGGTTAAGAAGCTGCATGGACCCTACCCTTATCATAATGGTTGGTTGAAATATTTATGATAAATGGTAAGTTAGACAACCCATAATGATATGTTCTGATTAATTTATTATAACAGAACCAACCTGTATAGAAACTTAAATTGTAACTAATATCAATATAGTCCAACAATATTTATCTTTCTTGTTTTTTTATTTAACAAAAATAATTTACAAAAGAAAGATTGCAGTTCATAAGAGAAAACATACAACAACCTCAAGGGCCTAAAAACAATAATTATATATTTATCTATCTATATTTGTGTAGCAGCAGTCGTGAGGAATACTTCAAAATGAGGGTGTGTGTTTGTGCAGAAAAAGTTGTTAGAAATACTTGGAAGGACGATGTATCAGTTAGTGCAGACAAGTAGCCATGAAAATTACTTGAGGAAGATGTTAGTTTGTACAGGCAAGCAGACGTGATTATGTTTTGTTCAATGCATACATATTATATGTAAACCATTCCAAATTGTGGATAGTATCTTAAACTAATTTAGATATTAATATCTACAAAGGTGGTGTTATGGATGAAAAAGCTTTTAGAATTTTGTTAAAAAAAATTGTGTTGCATTTATAAAGCTCAGTTTGTTTGTGATAGTGGTAGGAAAGAAAATGTTCATGTTTAGTGGGATATTAAAGTTTATTAAAAGCAGTTTATTATTTTAGGGATAGTAATAGGAATTAAGTTATTTTATTGGTTCACGTTGAGATACGATATTAAAGTTTATTTTTTAATAAATATAAAGTAGTGGTTTTGAAAAAAAATTGAATTCTTTAAAATGCTAAAATAACATATAGTAATGAAGTCTAGAGTTCCACAAAATATCACAACAATGATTACTTGAAGTCAAACAATCAACTAACAATGCCCACAAAATAGTCCAATATGTGCAAGAGAATAAAAAGAATTTCAAAGATACATCAAGAAAATTATCGAATTATGGCATCTCGAATCCAAAGTACTACAAAGATATTTGAATATGGTTGTCAAACTTAGCCATTGATTCATCAACATTAAAATCCTTATTTGGTATTGTTGGAGCCCTATTTGACATGCCTCAAAATGAAAAAAAAAGTCTTCTACCACTTTGTTGTAGTTTCCTCGTTCAACCTACCAATTATAACTAATCTAAGAGAATATAAGTGGGTTTTCCCTTTCTCAAAAAATTTCCTAAATGTTTCCCTATGTCATCCCCAATATTCCTATCACATGTTCAAGTCTACAAAAAATCCAAACAATTCAAGGGTTGGGCCTATTTGGGTCATTTCCTTAAGTTTTTGACTATTGTCAAAGTTTAAAACTTTCAAAGTTGTTCATCCTATCTTGCGTTTCCCCCATTCTCAACATCTCGATCATTTGCCTCATAAAATTTCTCTAAGTATGGTTTTTGTACTATTGGTATCTTCCTTACATTCATACCATCCATCCAATCTCTGAAACCCCAACCCAATGTCCTAAGAAAATTGTGTTGGAGTTTCAATTGTGCTTCTCACATTACCATTTCCCTAGCATCCTCAACCCCAATACTTGAAAAATTTCACTAAACAATTAATTATTTCATCTATGTTAGACTTTTAGACTTCCTTACCTTTTCATACCTTTTTCTCTTTCCTTCTCAGATTGGTGGAATTACCTTTCACCAAGTAATTTTCACATGTCATCCATATTCTCAACACCCAAACATTATTATCAAAGTTAGTGTTGCAACCATCTCTTTACCTTGATATTCTTCCTTATGCATCTCTAAACTCTATAGCTCAATAACTTCCCTTATATTTTCTATGAGAATTATAGATGTGGACTTGCCTTCAAATTGGTACTAGCTATGAGTCATCTTTGAACTTCAATCCTTGGCATTCTAAAACTTTCTCATCTCATCAAGATTTCTTGTTTGGACATCCCTCAATCTTCATGAATTCCTCATCACCCTATCCCTGACATAGGAAAGTGGAAAGAGTTCATATGGTTCATGATGTCATAAATTTTCTAGTTCCATGAACTTAAAAAAATTATAAGGAAATTAAGTGAATAAAAAACACATTTAAAGTCACAAATTTCCCCATGTCATAAAGATCCAAGTTTGTTAACTTTACAAAATTGCTACATGGCTCTTCCAATTACAAAAAGTGAGACATAATGAAAAGAAGGAAACAAATAAAGAAAAGAATGAGTAAGTGACTAAGTTCTAAATGTCACAAGGTTTGTGAGTTTGCAAAATTTTCAAAAGTGTGACAAGATCCATCATTGGCCCAATATTCTAACAAAGAACAAAAAAGGGAAAGAAAGACATTAAAGAGATTTTTTCATTTCACAAACTTCTCAATATAGTTCAAAATAAAATATCCAACCAAAGGTATATCAAATTCAAAAAACTTAGTACTCCATTATTTCACCTACCCACTTACAACTCCCACATACTTTATCTACCAAATTAATGGTGTGCACCCTTCTAGGGCTATTTCTATAATTTTTTGGGGCATCTTTCTCATGTTATGTACTTCAAGTCCAATCACCTATATTGTAGAGGATATTTGTAGGTTCTAGAAGAACATTCATCCATGCATTACACATATACATGGGCATGTGTGGGCATAGACTCTAGTATTATTCAAAGATAAAAAAATGCATATGAGGTATGGGTGTCCTCTATAGTGAACCAATTTAATTATTTATAAGTTTAATAGATATTTTCTTGTTCCTCTAAGTTTGGTTGAAAATTTGGCAACTCATAAGAGATATCTAGCAATCACACCTTGGTGTGCAATGGGTACACCAAAGAGGTGTGGAAGGTCAAATAGGGAAAATGTGGTTTATTTTTTGCATAGATTTCTGTAGTACATGAGGTCAACTGGTAGAGGTCATTTTTAAAATGATATTGTTTATATATTATTATTATATTATTAATTTTATTTTATATTAACATACAAATAGTTTTCACTTCTTGTGATAGTGCTCCAGCTATCATTTCGAGTGGCTCTCTAGTTTTGGCTACGCCTACTGAGAGGAATTCAGATTTAATCTTTAAGACAACGGTTGTTGGCTTTCCTCTTAAGGATAATGGTGCGCTGGCTTGGATTGATAAGGCATCACAAGTGGAAGAGGATTGGATCACTGTAAAGGGCAAAAAAGATAAGTCCTCTAAACCTCCTTTTGACATGACTCTCCGCTCCCACAAGAGCAATTCTAAATGTAAATCTTGATGGTTCTTGGTTGGGGGGCTGGTTTTTGGCCCGTTGTTGGTTATTTGTTTGCCTTTTTAACCTTGGTTGTCTGTGCCTTCATGTTTTTAATTTTTACAACCTTCTAGTTTAGGGTTCCAGATCCATTCAAAATCTACTTGTAAAGGGTTTCGGGGTCCCTTCAAAACCTGTTTTTGCCTTATTCAAAAACATACAAATAGTTTTCTTTTTCTTAATCTATCCAAAGATCAATTAAACTCAGTTTTTTTATAAATTAATTTAATTTGATCTGTATAGAAATATATTAATTGTTAATTATAATAATTTCATACTTATATTTAATATTTTGTATTCTAGAATCTAATATATAATAATAATATAACCTATATATACTAATATATATATTTATAAATATAATTATATTGTATATAATTGAATCTGTATTATATAAAATATATAATATATTAATTATATTTTTTATTAAATAAGAATATAGTAATTATTAATTAGTAATTATAAAAATGTTATATATATATATATATGTTTAATAGTTTTGTTAGAGAATGCAATATATAATAATAATAAATAATATAAGTATATATTTATAATTCTTTTTATTATATTAAAATTTACATTATATATTACTTATGCTAATATATACTTAACTACATAGGATAAAGGATGTCATAATGTTAAAACCTAAATGTGCTCATTATTAGGATCTTGGTCGTAATTTTCATTTTAATAAACATACTCTAAAACCCTCACTAAAACCATCTTTTTAGGCTGCAACTCGCTAAATTGGAGGAATGAAAGGTAAATACCAATGAGGATGAGTTTGAAGGAGTGGAAACCAATAGGGGTAGGGAAAGTAGTAATAAGCAGTGTGAAAGCAATAAAAGATGGCAAAAAACAACTGAAAAAATGGCAAAAAATGATGAATGGTTGAGATTCCTTTAACTATCTTGCAAGGGTTGTCGAGGATTTTCAACTGTTGATAGACATAATTTTCTCAGAACTCTCAAATAAAGAGATGCCTTTGACGTAAAAAAATGAATTTTTAATTATAGAAATGGTTGGCCTTTGTTTGGACTAAGAAAAATTATTTGAGTTATGTTGTAGGCTTTCTTTGTATTGGTGTATATGAATGTAATTAGTTTTGGGTTTGAATAAAATATATGATGAATTTGTAAACTATTTTAGAAAATCAATACAAGGCATTACTTATATATCATTTATGCATGTTTTCTCCACTTTTATTTAAGATTTTTAGGGGGTTCAATGAATCTTTGAGTTCACATTTGATATTATTTTTATTAAGTTTTTGTTAGTTTGCATCTAAGGGGTGCACAATAAAAATATTTTATTTTGTACGTAATCCCACAAAGCTGGTTTACAATTTCTAAGAAGAACTGATTTTTGCTGAAATCACATATTTTTAGAAAATATAATGATTTAAGCCTTTAAATTTTCCCTTTTAGGGATTCCAATTGAAGAGGATTTGATCAAACCACCTTAGATCAAACCCCCTTGGATAGAACCTCGCTAGTTTTAAACCATACCTATAAATGAGTCTCCTTTACACCTATCAAAATGCTAATAAAAAATCACTTTTGATTTACCTTTTGGGGGATTAAATGAGTTCATTTAAAATTTATTTCAAATTATTATGGTAGTCTTCAAAATTAACTATCCCACAAACATAATTTTAATATGTTTTGGTTTTATTATGTATGTGTTTTTTTAGTTTTATTAAACATAGGTTTTTCACTGAAAATCAAGCTCTATGTTTTGCACATGTGGAAAAATAGAAAATTATCAAAATAATTTTTAAAAAAATATGTTTGTTTTGGGTATTGATGTCCTTGATCCATTAAGAAAAAAAAAAATTCAATTTCGATACATACAAAAAAATTTATGCTGTATATAGTGCGCCTATGTCTGAATTGCAATTGGTTTGAATTCAAAACTCTATTAAGGAAAAAATATTCAATAAAAAACTATGAGACCAAATGAAAGTGCTAGATATCTTAGTTAAAAATCTAAATTCAAAACAAATAGAATTTTATCCTTCATACAAAAACAGTTATGTTCTATACGGTGAGCATCCATTTTTAAAAATGTTTTTTTTTGAAAAAAATCAGTTTTTGTGGGAGATGGAAAAAGAAGTTCAATCTTATTCCAAAAAATTTGAAAAAAATATTTTTAGAATCTAAATTCAAAATGTGATGAGACTCTAGTTTTCATCATCTTCAAATTCCTCACGGTTTAGCCGCTATAGGTGCCCGAATGTGAAGATTTAGTTAAAAATAATAATTTCAGTGTCCAGTTTGGCCAAAAATTGTAAACCACTATTGTGGGATCACCCTATAAGTATATGCCAAGGTAAAAAAACTTTTAATACTAATAATTGAAGCTTTTTAGCTAGTTTTGGATTGTTAAGTAGAGATGTCTCTCTAAAATATAAAGGGTGTTTGAGGGTCTAAGCTTTGAAAGATAGAGGAAAGTACATAAAAGTCATCTAAATGTTAGGACCTTTTTTGTGTCATTCATGTTTTATACATATTTGAATCTATGAAGCAAGAATAAGCATCAATCTAATAGTTAAAGGCTAGCTATCCAAACCTTAAAAAAATAGAAATTATTTTACGCTTAATAAATCATTTGTAGTTTAATGTTCTACCATTATTCATAGTCCATTATTATAAATTTCTATTATAACTGTTGGTGTACACTTGTTAGATTTACACCTAGCTTACTTAAGCCTAGTTAGGTGTACGAGTTAGGTGTCCTTGTTGAGTTCAAAGCTTAGTTAATTCCACTTCATGTGGATCTTGATCCTGATTTCCACATCTGGTGGATCTAGATCTTCTTGTTTTCTCCTATTTAGATAGCTCTTTCAATCATCCCCTCTCTAACTTAGTCAAATATTCCCCTCTTCCATAAATTTTTTCTTTGAATGGTTTATTAATTGCATTTATTTTCACAATCTCGTGATTGGTTAAGATAATTTGCTTAAGCACCATCCATTTATATCGAAATTTTGAACAAAAGAGGAGATATTTTAGTTTTCTTGTCATAGTTAAATTTTTTAAAAGAGTGATATTCTTTTACATTAAATGTGACATTTGTAAAATGCGCTATTATAAAGTGCCAAATTGAGGGAGGGGAAGTGATAATCATAGGGATTTGTTGACACATTTTTTATCATGGGATATAAAACTCATTCTTCTGTAATCAACCTAAAACTGGGAAACTATAAGTCTTGGTGTGAAGGCATCCTGAAACATCTCAGGTTCCATAATCTCACGCCATATCTATATGGACTTATCCCTGAACTAGGTAAACAATCTCAGAAGGATAAATGGTTTAATAGTCATGATCATATTTGTGGATTAATTAGTTTACACATACCACATGACACTTTGATTTTCATCATGGATATTGAGGGTCCACATGCTTTATGGATCAAACTTTGGGAGATGTATGGAGACTCAAATGTTTCTCCATTCCCACATGATCCTGCAATGATCACAAAAGATATCCCACATCATGAAGAATGTCATGTTGACATAATGGAAGTCATCATACCACCTCCTCCTGTTGCTTCAACGGATTTCAGAGTCACTTCTTCGAGAGTTTCCAACACTTCTTTGCAACAAGATATCAGTCTTCCTAGCACTGCTGATTGGGATGCATATCTACCCAATATCGAATGCCTTTTTGTAGAGTCTCGCATTGCTGACATGGAAGCACACATTGAGGACATTAGTCTTCTTTTTTATGGCAGATTCAATGAAGTTCCATCATCCTTATCTTCTTCATATATTCTTGCTCATGCCTTGCCTACATCAGCTTCTATAGTGACAATATCAAATTCTTATGGTTCAAGTTATCATCATACATCATTGATTCGTGTGGTCCCTGTTCTTGAATCTTTGTCACAAATCAGTTTTGGTTTAGAGATCATTGAGAATTCTACAAAGACATTATGAGCACCATCAACATCTTTGGATCTTGTGCATAATTCATCAAGAACTTTATACTTCTTTCTACATGTTCCTATCAAGAATGGGAAGATAATTTTCACACTTTTGTAGTTTGACTTCTTCCTAAGCCCAGAGAAATGTGGTTCAATGTTCATTGATTCTCTTTGACATACTTCATCAAGCATCTATGCGTACTATAGCACATCTTATGGGGGGATTCCAAGTCTCTCACTTTCTCTCCTATGGGGGAATATATCTTGTACTTTTGTGATAGAAGTAGTTCTTGGGGGGTCTTGAGTCCTCCTTCTATCTTTCTTCTTCTTTCACTTGTACATCTTTCACTTTCTCTCTTGTTGGAGGATATTTTTTTCCCACTGGGTTTTCTATCTTTCTCTGTTTTTGAGAGTTTTGTATTGTGCATGGGTACCTAAAATGGCCTTGCAGCCAGGACCCATCTTTATAATTCCCACCTAAGTTATGCTTAAGGGGGGTGTTGGTTTACACTAGTTAGCTTTACACCTAGCTTAATTAAGCCTAGTTAGGTGTCCCTATTGAGTTCAAAGCTCAGTTATTTCCACTTCGTGTGGATCTTGATCCTGATTTCCACATCTTGTGGATCTGGATCTTCTTGTTTTCTCCTATTTAGATAACTCTTTCAATCAATCTATTAATGGGGTTTTGACAACATTTGTGCTTGATAATTATCTTCTAGATCTTCCTCAAATCTGATAATAACTATTGTGAATGTGTGACTAATAAAATCATTATAGGAATAATGCATAATTTTACATTTATAGGTTAGTGATGTTGTATGCATCTACCAAGGAATACAAATGTATGGGATTAGTTACAATGTTTTATCTCATGTTGGATCATTTAACTCACATATGTAAAGAGAAGAGATTTGTGATTTATGTGTATAGTAATCGTCCTTAATGAAGTATTATTAAAGATAACTATAAAGTCATATTTGTGCATGGATTTATTTTAGTCTTTTATTTGTTATATCCTAAAATAATCTCTAGGAGCACCCTCCCAAGTTGGTAGGGTTCAATGTGAAGAAGAGGTTCATATTCCTTTTCTTCATTAGTCTTTTCAAATCTTAATTTGAGGATAGGTTTCTTAATTTTTTGAAACAGGCTAGCCACCTTGTTTATGTCTTCATTGGAACCTTAGAGTTAGTGGTTACTACAAAAAAGAACATTAATAGATTTTAAGTACTCTCCCACTTTGTTGCAGTTTTCTTGTTCAAATCACCATTTTTAATTGATCTAAGAGAGTCTAAATAGGTTTTACCTTTGTAAAAACATGACTAAGTGATACCCTATTCCATCCCACATATGCTTATCACATATTAAATTCTATAAGAAATCCAAAAAATTCTAAGTGTTGAGTCTCTTTGGTTCATTTCCTTAAGTTTTTAAGTATTGTCAAAGTTTTAGAATTTCAAGGTTGTTCATCCTAGCATTCCTTTCCAAAAGATCCTAACATCTCATTCATTTTCCTTAAAATAATTCTCTAATTATGGTTCTTAAACTATTCAACCTCTCCCTAACCTTTATAACATCCATTCAATCTTTTAAAACTTGACCTTGTGCTTTAGAAACTTTTATGTGGGTCAAAATTTTGGACTTGTACTTCCCCAATACCCTATGGAAAGTAACAACATGTTTCCTTTTCAAATATGTGGTTTTGATATGGTAACAAATGACTTGTAAGATTATAATTTTTTATCCTACGAGAATAGTCTAAGGAAACAAAAAAAAAAAACAACAACAAACATGTTAATTCTTCTCCCAATATTTCTCCTACTTGTAGGAAGGTTTTGGTGCAAGAGGGTGCAATCATGGACAATCATGAAAATCATAGTTGTTCTTCTCCTGATACCTCAGCTACTTGTGAAGGATGTATCTTAGTGAACTAGAGGATCCAATCATTGAGTGTCATGTGAATCTTGGGGCGGGTGCATGGAAATGGGTAGCAATTTCGTGGACACCCCCTAAAACAAAATATGAAAAACCATAACATGAGCATGTTATAATGCGCTCGCGTTATGACTCAGTATGCTGAGCCTGAGGCTCCACAACTATAAACCAATAACACAAGCACATTATAACGCGCTCGTGTTATTTATTGGTAAAAAAAAAAAAAGAAATGCAAATCTCTCATTTGCATTTTGACTGGTTTTTTTTGCAGCCGCAGCCAAAACCTCCATAATTTCGTGCTCACGTTCTAGGAGGAGAATTTCAACAAAATTTCTTCACCAATAATCCCTATTTCTTCACAGCGATGGTGCCACGATGATGAGGAGATGTGAGAGGTAAGGATTCTATGGTTTTTGTTTTGAATTAGTTAGTTTTTTGTTGAATTTGTTAGTTTTAGGTTGAATTTGATATCTATTTGTTTGAATTTTTAGGAGATGCAAATCAACCTGCAAACCCTCAAAATCCTCAAGATCAAAATAAACCAGCACATCAACCTCCTCCACCAATCACTCAACCCCTTCCTGGCACTCAACAAAATTTAACGAGTGAAATTGAGAACAACAAAAAGAGAATTGAGGATTTGATCAATAGGTTGAGTGATCCAACTAGTTCAACTATAGAAAGAATGACCCTAGAAAATTCATTAAAAGATATGTTTAAAAATGTAGATTCAATTAGCAAACAAATAACTAGATGGCAAGATAGGAGGAAGACGGCTAGGGATTATTATGCAAATCAACTATCATACAAGGATGTGAAGGATTTAAAAATTACAAAAGGTGATTTGTGCTCATTATTCATCGACCCACGCACAAATCAAAATCTTACCCTCAATGCGAAGAGGTTTCCTATCCATTGGTGCCACCACCAACAGATTAGGGACCAGTTTTATGATAGGTGGTACATGGTCTTCAATTACCCATCATGCAACAATTGCGAGGTCCCGCAATATTTCCTTAGGAAACTATACAGTGAGTTCATATTGAACAAAATCCTAAATTATTTTGATATGAGGGATTTCTAGGGGAGAGGTCGGGGATCAGCTCAGGATAGACCTAGTGCACAGTCAGATCCTACGCGGCAAGGTAGATGGGTTCTCGCTAGGCCACCTCATGAGCACATTGTTATGCCTTCCATCGTGAAGGAAAGTGCTGACGTAGAGACATTGCGGGAAATCAACACTTTGACCCAGAGTATCATCCATCATACTAGCCCTATTCTACAACGCCATCCAGGGGAGTCTTCGAGTGGTGGCCTTCAAACACATGTGTGTCAATCTTGTGGGGCTACTTGTTCATATGACCCCACCGACACTCAAGAGACTGGTACGTAGGATCCATCTACAACTATGGAGATGGAGAGGGCAGCTAAAATTTTGCATGAGGCATATGGCATTGATAGTCGGGTAAAAGTTAGTGCATGTGTTCATTGAATTTAATTTATTAACTTTCGATTTTGAAATGCAAGATTAACTAAAAATGTTTTATGATTTTAATAAAATTGCAGGGTCACAGTGTTGAGATTGGATACACCGGCTCCCCACCAACCTATTCTATAGTACACCTATCGCTAGGGTATGTAACTAGTAAACAATTATAAATTTATTGCATGTTAATAGTATTGTTTTACGAATGGTAATTTAATATGCGATTTTGGATGTTGAACAGACTAATATTGGAGGTTTTGATGGAACACTTCCCAGTGGCGGTGGATTTACTCAAACCTTCACACAAGTAATAGAATAAAGATCTTAACTAATGAATTGAGTACTTAATAGATTTGTGTAGTTTATATGCACATTGTTGATTACGTTGAATATTTTCTTGTTTTATTTTCAGTTGTTGCGAGATGATACACCTCTAAATGTGACGATGGCAATGGATATTGGTGTGACATCCACTATACAATCCTTGATGGCTCTGATAGAAGAGGTATGAGGAAAATTAGTAAATTTACATTTACATTTGTTGTTATAGATGTTAGTTAGTGAAAAATCAAACCATTATTGATTCACGTAGTTTAATTTCTATTTATATGTTTTATATAGGGCTTGAGCATGGGCATGAGAATATTTCCCTCATGGAGAGAGATCGTGAGATGGCTGTATGTGATTATTTTGTCAAATATATCATTTTTTATAATGTAATTTCTATATATTCATGTCTTTACTTCTTATTGTAACAGTTAAAACTTCACCATGAACTAAACCCTAGGAGGAGTAGCAGGAGCACTCCAGAAGTGCAACAAAAATGAGTGACAGGCCTATCGCCATCCGAGTGAAAAGGAAAGGGAAAGATTTTATTTCTAGGGCATTGAGAGCAATGACTTTTGATTCTAGAGTCCTTTGTTGTATGCCTACATGGCAGTTTTGTACATATTTTTTATTGGACATATTTGACATTATATGCCTATATGGCATTCTCATAAGCCCATATGGCTATTTTGTACATATATTTCATACTTATATTGACATATATTGATATATGCCTACATGGCTATTTGGTTAATACAAATATCTTTTATCGATGCCTATCCATATTTCCATTCTAAATTGATGGTTCAATAGCTATGAGTTACGCATATTCAAAGTAATTTCTATGTTAATACAAATATATTTTATTGATTCTTATAAGTTTATGTGATTGATGTATGTTTGTGTATGGGATCATAGTAAATTCTATTCGATGATGCTATTATGTCTTTAAGGTTTATTTATTAAAGGGTGCATGAAACAAGTTTTAAATCCTTAAAAATCTTTGAATTTCTTAGGTTTTTCTATTTGTCGAGTCTAGGCTCGGAGCTCGAGTCCAAGTCAAAAATTGGCTTGTCAAGTCCGAGGTGAGTCCAAGTCTTTTAACACTAGTGTGAACACATCAAGGAATAATGTATATGCCGATGAAGAGAGAACCCATCCTTGTTTCCAAACAAACCATGGTATAGATATGGGTGGTCGAGATAAAACATCACTCTTCTAGATAGTTTGAACCATAATCTTTCATGGCTACAAATACACCTTCATTATGTGTGTTCTTGATCCTATTGAAGAAATGGTGGAACATGTTGTAGATGAAATATTGCAACCCAAAGTCCACAAGAAGGTTACTTGTCCCGATTTCTGCAAATGTCTTTAAGATGTTCATCTTTCTTGAGTAATGCCAACCACTATCATCGGTTGCCATGCTTCTAATGGAAAGTCAATTTGTTGCAATACCCAAAGGCTAGTAGGTTCATTCACTCTAATACCACTGTAATGACTCAAGCTCTGGATCAATAGATTTTTGATTTATTTCTTATTGGATTGACAAAGGTTGTCATACAATATTATTAAGATAGATAACGGAGTCCCCAAATTATAAATGAAATAAATTCTGAATATGAAATCTAATTCAAATATTAATTTGATAATGGAAATCTGATAAATAAATATAATAGTTGTTTCTAATTAATCAATTAAAATCAAGTGCTAGCTTTGAATATAAATCTTCCTATCATTGATATATAGGCCTTGAGAATTGGGAGGATGCCTTTCCTGATCGATACTTTGTACTCATGCATCTTACTTTGAGTCCTTTCTGGATTATATGCTTGAAACGTATACTCCCATATTATAAATTTTTGCTCATATAGACCAATCCCACACTAGGTCATTCAATAATAAAAATAAGTCTGTAAATTGATTACCCTGATCTTCCCTCTTATTCTCTTTTATACTTGAAAACTGCACAATTGAATCCTGATAGCAATATCACAATTTAACACATTGTAGAAAATACCTCCTACTTATCAATTGATGAGCTAAGTGGGCTTAACCTTGGGGAAAAAACTTCATCGTTAAGCGCTTGAGTTGGAGTAGTACTGGGATGGGTGACCTCCCAAGAAGGCCTAATGCCTCACCTCTGTGAGCATCACCTACATGCAATGAGTGCTAAGTGGGCCATTTATTATCATGAGAGATGGGTTCTTGTGAACTCAACCCTCTTTGAATCCATGTCAGCCTTGGGACCGTATAGGAAGCCGAAGGTTGTACCAAGTACGGGATCAACAAGTTTGTATAAAAAATCTAAAAAATAGAGAACAGTGTGAATAATTCTTATCTTAACTTCTCCATAAGTTCATCAACAACCTCCATTTGAGCCTCTCAAGGATTTACATAGTGTTTTACACCCTTTTCTAACTAATCCATGCCATTAACTAACTAAATACCAACTTTCAAAACAAGTAACTGTTGCATTTCAAATTTGTTCCTTTAAGCAACTTACAAATTTGCAACTTTAGATTCCTCCAACCTAAGGGATCGATCTGGTGGAACATAGCTCAAAGTGATTCCACATGTTTCAGTGTGAAAGAGGACCACGCCTAGCATAAACATACCTATTTGTATGTGTTGGAACAATCCGCTTGGTCACACAAGTTGAAGAACGAAAGTTACACCACTTTGCAACTTTGCACTACTTGCATTTGATGTTTTTTCCATCAAGTGAAAATCCGCCACCACGGGAAAACCACTCCGAGATAGCCAAAACTGAGAGAGGTTTTTGTAGAGGGGCTCAACATGATCCTATAGGATCAGACGAGAATTTTCTAACCATCACAGTATTTGAGTAATATCATGATGAATTTTGTAGCCATTTGCACTTTGGACCCTTAAGGGATCGATCTGGTGGAACGTAGCTCAGAGCAATTCCACGTGTTTCGATGCGAAAAAATACCATGCCTAGCATAAAAATATCTATCCAGATGTGTTGGAATAGTTAGTTTGGTCATAAGAGTTGTAGAGCGAAAGTTGTACCACTTTGCAACTTTGCATAGCTTGAATTTGACACTTTTTCAATAAAGTGAAAATCTGTCGCCATGAGAAAACCACTCCAAGATAGCCAAACCCGAGAGGGGTTTTTCTAGAGGGGCCCAATGCCTTCCTGTAGGACCAAATGAGAAGTTTCTAAGTGTCACGGTATCCAAGTAATAGCATGCTGAAGTTTGCAGCCATTTTGCACTTTGGACCCTTCAGGGATCGATTCGGCGGAACATAGCTCAGAGAGATTCCATGTGTTTCAGTGCAAAAGAGGACCATGCCTATTGTAAAAATACATATTCAGACGTGTTGGAACAGTTTGCTTGGTCACACAAGTTGCAGAATGAAAGTTGCAACACTTTGCAACTTTGCACTGCTTGCATTTGATGTTTTTTCCATCAAGTGAAATCTGCCACCATGGGAAAACCACTCTGAGATAGCCAAAACCAAGAGAGGTTTTTGTAGAGGGGCTCAACGTGATCTTGTAAGATCAGATGAGAAGTTTCTAAGCATCATGGTATCCGAGTAAGAGCATGCTAAAGTTTGCATCCATTTTGCACTTTGGACCCTTAAGGGATCGATCCGGTGGAACGTAACTCAGAGCGATTCCACGTGTTTCGGTGCAAAAAAAGACATGCCTAGCATAAAAATACCTATTCAGATGTGTTGGAGCAGTTAGTTTGGTCATACAAGTTGTAGAGCAAAAGTTGCACTACTTTGCAACTTTGCACAACTTGAATTTGACACTTTTTTCATCAAGTGAAAATCCACCACCACAAGAAAACCACTCCAAGATAGTCAAAACCGAGAGAGGTTTTTCTAGAGGCACCCAATGCCTTCCTATAAGAATAGATGAGAAGTTTCTAAGTGTCACGGTATCCAAGTAATAGCATGCTGAAGTTTGCAGCCATTTTGCACTTTGGACCCTTCAAGGATTGATCCGGTGGAACATAGCTCAAAGCGATTCCACATGTTTTGGTGTGAAAGAGGGCCATGCCTAGAATAAAAATACCTATTCGAATGTGTTGGAATAGTCCACTTGGTCACAAAAGTTGTAGAATGAAAGTTGCACCACTTTGCAACTTTGCACTGCTTGCATTTGATGTTTTTTCCATGAAGTGAAAATCCACCACCACGGGAAAACTGCTCTGAGATAGCGAAAACCGAGAGAGGTTTTTGTAGAGGGGCTCAACACGATCTTGTAGGATTAGATGATAAGTTTCTAGGTGTCACGATATCCGATTAATAGCATGCTAAAGTTTGCAGCCATTTTGCACTTTGGACCCTTAAGGGATCGATCTGGTGGAACATAGCTCAGAGTGATTCCACATTTTTTGGTGCGAAAAAAGACCGTGCATAGCATAAAAATACCTATTCAGACGCATTGGAGCAGTTAGTTTGGTCATATGAATTGTAGAGCGAAAGTTGCACTACTTTGCAACTTTGCATAGCTTGAATTTGACACTTTTTCCATCAAGTGAAAATATGCCGCCACAAGAAAACCACTCCAAGATAGCCAAAACTGAGAGAGGTTTTTTAAGAGGGGCCCAACGCCTTCCTGAAGGAATAGAGGAGAAGTTTCTAAGTGTCAAGGTATCCAAGTAATAGCATGCTGAAGTTTGCATCCACTTTCCACTTTAGACCCTTAAGGGATCAATCCGGTGGAACATAGCTCAAAGCGATTCTACATGTTTCAGTGCAAAAGAGGACTATGCCTAGCATAAACATACCTATTCAGACATCTTGGAATAGTCTGCTTGGTCACACGAGCTGCAGAAAAAAAGTTTCAAATTGTTTACATGACCTTTATATGACCTTTTTCACATTGTTTACATTTCAAAATTCAAAGTTTGCAAATTTTCCTATTCAAGGCATTTATAGAACAAGGTGCTACTACACCAAACATGAACTTGAACCTTACAATATTTGATTATATCTCATTATGTAATTACATCTTATTACAATGCCTTAGGCACTTCATTCTCATAGATCTTTTACAATGTCACTGATACATTTGAGATTCTCTTTAAATGTCTACATCATAGGTGCTCAGTATGAGGTTAACTTCAAATGAGTAACTTGAGATTCCCTCGCTAAGCTTCACATGCTTTTTTATAATGGCTTGAAATCAAAATTGAGATTTGTCAAGATCATCAAAATAAGGATGTTGCATTGCTTTTTTGGCTGAGATTCTCTTTGATGGCTCTTAAATCAACATTTTCTGCAATGAAAGATGAATCAATTTTTAGTAGTTTACTTACAAATATGCAAAGTAGAAGAGAAAAAGAAAGAGAATCCAAAATGGAAATGAAATAAAAATAGGTGGAAGGCACTTACAGATGTTGCATGCAGGCATCAAAATAAGGATGTTGCATTGCTTTTCTGGCTAACATTCTCTTGGATGGCTCATATATCTGCATTTTTTGCAAGGGGACATCAATCACTATAAAATAAGATGATAGCATTGGCATCAAACAAATTAATGTGCATACAAGTATAAATTAATAAGAACAAATGTGCATATACTTACAAATTAATCCAACGAACCATCTGGGTCTGCTCTACTCTTTATTGTGTTAAGTATTGCCTCATGGTCAGACTCACGGACCTTCTATAGCATCTTGTTCAAAGGTCTACCCCCATATTTGGTCAAATGAACATTGGATGCCACGACAAGGTTCGAGTAATGAAGAATCTTATGATGCATGTCAAAGTCCTAAAATAGCCAATGTTTAATACTTGAATGTGGGTACCTTCTAAGCCATGTTCCAGTAACCACAACTGAGCCTGTAGGGTATTTGATGTTTTCTCCATCTATAATTGAGGCCTCCAATTTCTTTTTGGTCTCAACACAACGACACAAGTAATAGTTTGTTCCCTCTTCATTATCTTCATATGCAATAACTGCATAAACATGCCCTACATTGATATGTGCAAAAAATCTCTTGAAATTCGTCAACATTATGAATACAGTACAATTAAGATAACGATATGGAATTTCAACAACTAAGAAAGTAGATATGTATCACCTGGTTGAACTAGATCTGATACGTGGTCAAAGTCAACCGATGATTCCATTTGTGTTAGTTCCAATGTTGTCGGAGGGTGATACATGTGAAGTGGGCTAAGATAACTTGTGAACCATTTGTCAACCCACTCCCCTAACTCACAATCATTCCAGGCTTGCATTAGACATGAAGAACACAAGCATGACATCTTCCGTGTATTGATACTCCATGAACCTGCATTTGAGCTAAGGAAAGAGTGTACCTCACTCGATCTTGTTAGTGTACAACAGTCTTCATATGGTGCAATGTTAGTATCATCCATCAACCAAAAAAATCTGTGAACTGAAGACGTACCTTCATTACCTGGACCCATCAAAGCATTACACCACTTGATGATTGATTTTGCATTTGTCAACTTTGCACTATCTTTATACTTTAACTCTTCTTGTGCTAATGCTCTTTTCACGCATGCTTTTGCACCATCATGCTCCCCCTTTCCATGTCCATCCTCACAAAGGTTCCACATATGTTGAACACCTATAATAACATGCATCCTCACAACTAGTAGAACATGCGCGAGTTCTTGAATTGTGCTGCACAATTATCAGACCATATTAGATGTTGATCGTATTCTATGCCCCTCTGATCCAAACCATTGTAAAACATCTGGAAGCAACCTTGCACGAACTCTGGAGAATGTGTGTGATCATCACTAATGTAAAAGTGTTACTCCCTCAATACCTTCATTTGCTCATATGTACTATCAGATGCATGAATGAATGCTATGTGCACAAATATCAAAACTTGTGTGGAGTTGTAATACTGTGACTGCACCTCATGTTGTGGTTGTAGAGTGTAGTTATCTGCAAATTCAACCACAGATACTATGCTTCCAACTAGAAAGGTGTCCTTGCATAGCTTGAACTGCGTGTCCAACCATCGGTCTCTATGGGTATGCATTGCATACTCAGACAATATATTATCATGAAATGTGGTCATAAATTGGTACATTGGAATCTTCTCAATAACCAAATCACACCTTTTTGCTTGAGACCCATATTTTGTAGCATATGCCACTATTTTATACTTCCCGAACTCTACTAGTTTTTGTCCCACCTCATCTGTGCTCTCCATATGTTGACATACTGGCATACGTTGGAAGTCACCGCAATGCTCGCATAAACCATCCAAGCATGTTGTCCTATAGAATATCTGGCCATCCTCTATTTCACATAAATATTTTGATAAGAACTCTCTGAAAGATTTTGGTGGGGCTTTTATGCCACAATCCTACAAAACATCGTTAGTATGCAAATCTAAAAATATAGAACGATAAACATCATAATGGTTAGAAAAATTCAATATGTAGTCTACAACAACAAGTAGTGCATGTGTGATTTATCTTGACACAAAAAGGTTTAAGTAGTTCAAAAAATCTTTGAGAAATACTAATTTGAGGATAATCATTTTCAAATTTTTGAAAAAAATTGGGTTTGAGTTATATCCAAATTTTTTTTTGGATGTGGCTCAGAATTCTGACTACTGATTCTCCTTCTTACCACATCCCTTTGATTCGGAGATGGCCTTGTGTTATTCTTCCAATACTCTTCAATTAGTGTTCTCAAGGATTCGACAACTTCTCTATCTTTTCATGACAGTCTCCCCGAGAATGCCCATAATTAATTTGTATCATTTCCCTCAATTCTTTGCCACCTTTGAATGGCTATTGATAAAGTTTTTCTACTAATTCCCATTTGTTCACTAGTCTTTTTAATTAGACGAGCTCTCTTTGTTTGAAAACTTACCAAAGTCGATGTAATGACATGTCAGGTGACATTACTATCCTTTGAGCGTGAGGTCTTACCCACACTCTCATAAGAATCCATTCGATTCTTCACAATAGTGTCTTCACTCGATGCATTCGATGTTCTCAACCTAAGAGTCTTCATGATGTTCCTATACTCTACACCTCGCATCATTTCAACAAATAGTTGACATCTTGCAGTCTCATTTATCCTTTCAAAGAATCATTCCCAAATCTTATCAGCATATCTTCTACAAGTGCATGTTGAAATCTTACCTTCCATGTGCTGCAAAATCTCATCATCAATATTAATCAAATACTTTGGCTTTCTACGCAAAATTCTAGGTGGTGTTCTCCTAGGTACATAATCTCAACATTACAAATTTCATCAATATTTAATTGAGGTGGGCTAGATTGCATACCTTCGATTGAGGGTGGAGAATAAGACATACCTTGAGGTTCACATGGGGATGATGGCATACCTTCTTCATCAATTCTGAGTGATGATGTACACTCAACTCGAGATGTGTTGGATGGTGTCCAACAATATTCACTTGCAGTACATGGTGTCCCTCCATATTCACTTGCAGTAGATGGTGTCTGTCCATATTCAATTGTGCTAGATAGTGTCCCTCCATATTCATTTGTGCTTAATGGTGTTCCTTCATATTCACTTGTCGTAGAGGGTGTGTCTCCAACTACGGTATCTGAATATGTCTTACGACAATGCTTTCGCATTCGTGCCTGTTGTGTTGCCAATTCTCGTTCTCTTTTTGACGGTTGAGGTTCCTCTACAATCGGGTTGTTTTCATCAATCATTTCCAATTTCTTCTTTTCATTTTATGCCGCCACCTGAACTCTCTCCTTTTCTTTCAAGGTTTCGTTCTCTTCATCTGTTAGTTTCCTCTTTGTCCTTTTCTTCGACATGGTAGATAAATTTATCTATACCATCCTAATGAGATGAATATTAGTTCCTAAAAAATTTATCCATTCAAGTTAATTGAAAAATATATGTCATTGAAGGCTTCATTTAAATAATACTTACAATCATCATGTACAAAAGTTAACATACCATGTAGACAAATGTGTACAAACTATGGAAGCACTAGGATGGCCAAAGCACATTTCTAACTAAAAGTGAATAACCATGATGCTAATTATGAAAACTAATGAGTTTAATGGCATTGTGAATAAACCCTATACCTTCTTAATCCCTCAACCCTCAACCCTCAACCCTTAAACCCTAATCCCTCAACCCCTATAACCTCTTAATCCCCCAACCCTCAACCCTTAAACCCTAAACCCTAATCCCTCAACCCTCAACCCTTAACCCTTCAACCCTAATCCCTCTACCCCTATACCCTCTTAATCCTTAATCCATCAACCCTCAATCCTTAAACCCTAATCCCTCAACCCTCAACCCCTCAACCCCTCAACCCTCTTAATCCCTCAACCCTCAAACCCTAATCCCTCAACCCTCAACCCTTAAACTATAATCCCTCAATCCCTATACCCTCTTAATCCCTCAACCCTCAACCCTCAACCCTTCAACCTTAACCTCTCTACCCCTATACCCTCTTAATCTTTGAACCCTCAACCCTCAACCCTTAAACCCTAATCCCTCAACCCCTATACCCTCTTAATCCCTCAACCCTTAAACCCTAATCCCTCAACCCCTATACTCTCTTAATCCCTCAACCCTTAAACCCTAATCCCTCAACCCCTATACCCTCTTAATCCCTCAACCCTTAACCCTAAACCATCAACCCTTAAGCCCTAATCCCTCAACCTCTATACCC
>CM021104.1:679232459-679317951 GCA_007115665.2 Sequoiadendron giganteum | reverse complement strand
GATCCCCTTTTAAACTATTCTCATTGAAAAACCAATGGCCATGATTTAATCTCAATCAATGGCTAAGATTAATTAGACTCTAACAAACCCTAACTAACTAGTTTCTAGAAGTCTCTAAAAGAATCAAATAATTAATTAATTAATTATCTCTAACTAACTCATTTCTAAAAGTCTCGAGAATTAAATAATAATTCTTGAGAATGGAGAAAACAATTGTTCGAACTATAATAAATTAACACAAAATGCTTCAAATAATTATTCTAGAATATGCACAAAAAAAAATTGTTGAAAAGTCTTAAAAAAACTTTACTGCAAATGTACTTGGATGTGAAGAACGAATGCTAGCTGAAGTGCATAATAGTATAAATAAACCATGATCTCAAGGCCATTATAATTAATTTAAAGAAAAATTATAAGGTCGATCTATTGGTAAATGGCTATGCCATGGTAAAAAAATAGTCATGACTCATGGAGACATAAACAAGGCGTACAAGTTGTTTGACAAAATTCCGCAAGAAATGTAGTCTCATGGCAAGTCGTGATTACAGGATATGCACAAAATAAAGGCGTTAGAAACTTTCATGCAAAGGTAATTGGTTATGTTTGCAGCCACCATGGTAGACATGCATGTAACATACAAAGCAAGTCATGGAAGCTGAATTTTACTATCTTATGGAATTTTTCTTGTAAATAAGGTTTCAAAGGCATACGGAAAATTCACTGTCAGCAATTTATCATCAACAATTCACTGTGGTAAAATTCATCATCAAGTAAAATTCATCATCAGGAATTAATCGCATTAATATTTTTAATAAAATCAAAGTTTTCCAAATATATATTAATCTGGTGATTGCTTGCGGTGAATTTTACTTGGTCTAAATTTTATTGTCAGTAAATTGATGGAGGTGAATTTTCGGTCAATAAATTACTGGCAGTGAATTTCTCTGAAACCGATTTCAAAACTTGATAATATATATCTTTTTTAAAAAATTGCACATATTTAAAATCTTAAAATGTTGATGCATATAAAACACAATCCAAAATATTTTAATGCAAGAACAATCTCCTAAATCCTACCCGTCTCACACTTTTCCTCGCAAATAATTCAGAAGCCAAAAGTAATGAGGAGCTCAGATCTCACACCCCTACCAGGTTCTTCAATGATCTTTAATTTGTATCTATCTCCTCACACAACAACCAACCATCAATTCTCTTCTCTATTCCCCTAATTCCATTTTTTTCTTATCCAAGGCCAATCTTCTCATTGATGTCTTAATTCAATTCCCAAGCACGCCTAAAACCCCCTCTAGACTACATGTAACCAAAGTTTTCCAAGAAAATAATATATAACTCCCTTTACTTTAAGCCATAGTTCCTTCTAAAACTAGGTGCCATTGCATGCAATATTTTTCCTATTCTAATGAAATTATTCATTCAATCTCCACTTATGTTAATTATTTAATTGGTTGACTCCACTTAAGACTAAATCATTTAATTATTAACTTGATTTATTTAATTTATTATCAATTTTATTTATTTAATTCCTTTTAACTAAATCAAATTAAAAACTATTAAATAACAAATCATATATATATATATATATATAATATAAAATAAGCTCTTTTATTTTTATTTTTATTTCAAATATTTAATATATATATTTTGAAATAAAATAAAGAAATCAAAAGGCATATTTCTAATTTTTCTAATGATTTAACTTTCTCGATTTAATAGTTAAGTTTACACAATAAAACAAGATGTGGCATCCTTACCACTAGGAAGAGACATTGTCTCGATGTATTTCTAAATAAACACTAAAGTAATTAGAGTACCACAATATGCTAACAAGTATCCCGGTATGCAAAATCAAGTGTCATAGTATGCAAACAAAATACCATATGATAGAATTTTAAACTTCCCACATCACTTATCCTTTGAAACATAATAATCCTAATGTATAATCATTAGTCAAATTATAACATTTAAACAAAAACATAGCATACACTCACATAATACACTCGGCCAAACTATATGCAAAATGTGAAACATGAGAACCTACATGGTGTGTGCAAGATTCTATCATACTCACCGATGTCAATCAATTAAAAACCCCCACCGCGGCCATGTTATCATCTAAGTTCCATAAACCAAACTTGAAGCATATAGAAACTAATCCCATAGGAATAACATGGTAACTATTTAGATTTCATTACTAAGCATCCATAGTAACTATCAAATTCAACTTCAACTTCAATTTCATTTTTTCTATTTCGTTTTAAATTTCAAGCATTAAAAATAACTTATAATCTAAATCATATTTATCCACAATCCTTACATATCCAATCGATATTCTCACTAAGTCTAGGCACCAACATAATACATACAACTCTAGAAGGGTAGCAAATGCTTTAACTAGAAATTCATTTGAACCAATTGAATTAGGTGCTCAACCACATTAGAGATCACCACTATATCCTCACTGGATACCCTTAAAATTGATGTTACAAACCATCAATTGGGTCCAAACATCTACAAGACAACTAAGAACAACACAAGGTTCCTTAGAGGAAAGATTTTAGGAAACTAGATCTTTGAAAGGCATGAGCACTCCCAAACATCGAGGCTTTACAATTGAAGTAATTGAACAAAAATAATAGGAGAAAGATTCAAATATTTAGTATCATGATGCTCACTATGGCTCACCTATGGGTTAAACAACCCAACAAGATCAAATATTTATTATTTGAAGAAGATCAACAACCACTACAAGATTCAATCAATAAGATTTCTCAAAATATCCAATTCCTCAAATAAGACATCTACTTCTATCCTTAAGCTAGGAACACCATTAAATGACCAAGGGAAAACTTCCAAAATCCATCAAAATAACTTCAAATGGCAACTTAATAGGGGTAGATATAAATAGTATATTGTAATAACATAATAATAAGAGTATTTATAGTTGGTGAATTAAATCACATTAACCATCTACTAAAACATGTATTCAAGCACATTGCAACATGATTAGCCACATATTTAAATTTACTTAGAGATCATATAATTCCATAAACACTTTCATTCAAAGATTTAAATAAACTTCATTCAATTCCAAGCACAAGGATATTCAAACACATAGAAGTCACCATATGAATACAATCATTTCACATTTTTTTTAAAAGACTACACTACATCTACTTCGATTTCATTAAGAAAAATGTTATTGAAGCATCTTATTCTAATTAACTCAAACACCAAGTCTAGTACACTCTTCGCCATCTACTCCCTTGTACATTTTATCAAGGGTTCATTGTGAACATGATAGATAACAATACATTACATAGAACAAGACCAACAATTTCAAACATTTGGAATAGCCACCACAAAGATAAAAAAACAACCCAAAAGGGAGAATTATCAATTCCAACAATAAATCATAAAATATGCACAATAAAATAATAAGTCAAGTGTAACAAAGGGGCATAAAATAATAAGATGGAAAATTTGGTGACTACTCAATTCATTAAAAAAAATTCAATTTTGATCCATGATTAACAATGAGAGAGTTCATCAATAACCAAAATAAAATATCAAACTGTGGAAACATGTGTACATGAGCTGAGTGACTAAGGTTAGTCACATTTAAGGGAGTAATGTGTACACAACACCTTGGGGTGCTACATCCAAAGTGTGTTGGAGAGAGTATGCTCAAACACAATACAAACATAATTTGGAATCAATTTCACTCAATCATATTGTAAGAGAGCGAGACCAACCGCACCAATGCTATAGGTCATAAAGACCCGAGAGCGGAGGGCTGCCTTGACTTACCTCACTCTAATGAGTGTTGTTGGGATGAGGATCAAGAATGAAGAGCACTCTCAAGTGCTTTTGTCACTCTACCTACCCGAAAATCTAGTTGGGGCTAGATGAGTTGGTTTTTGGAGTCCAAACTACACCTCAGACAACTCTCTGTCCAAGGACGAAAACATGGGTCTAGGATGACAGTACAGCATGATGTCATCTCTCTGGCATGCTAGCATTCGTACAACCAAAAAACGTGAAATGCAGTGAGGAAAAAACTAGAAGCTTAATGATAGCCTAGCTAGCTAACTTTAATGAAATAAATAGAATGATAAAGTACAAAAATGATAAAGTAGATAAAAATGAGGGTGATGAATATCAACTCACTAAAATGCCAGTTCGCTAGTGAGCTCCACACACACGTTCACCTATAAACACAAGCAAGCAGGGAAAATTTTTGGGGTTGTATAGGGTTTTGCCTTTGTCAAACCCCCTCTTTGGTGTTTCCACCTCCACGAATAGCCAAAAAAGCAATGGAGTAGAAAGTATGATAAAGAAGATAGAAATGAATGCACTAAACACTACAAACGATAAAAACTACTCTATCAAATCACAATGTGAAAGTAAATTGATGCTATACCACCTCCACCAAAAGAAACTCAAGGTCAATGAAGGGAGAATGCAAGGTAACAAACTTGGCAAAGTTGCCACAACCACAATGGTGATGAAATGAGGTCTTGCAAGACTCCAAGCTCACAAGTTTTGTGGTAGAGTAGCACATGCAAGGATGAAGTTGATAGAGGAACCAACTATTGTAATGCTTAATGAAGTGAATTTTTTTGATAGAATGCTTCAAGAGTATGCTCAAGAGATCCCAAAAGTGTGAATAAAATAGAGTAAAATTGCTAGAGAGATTGATTAAATGTGAAAGCAATGAAGTGAGTGTGAAATGAATGTATTTGAAGGAAAAAATGAACTATTTTCAGGTCAGTTGGTCGCAAAGAGGTGTTACAAACCATCCCCAATGAGGAGTGTAATGTACCTACAAACTCAGGGGTAGGAATTTGTCAGGGATGGTAGTGTGCCACAAACATTTGTGTGCTGCATTCGTGTCCTTGATTAAAATTTACCGACTGACACACAAAACACATGCCAAGTGGATACATTTCAGATGGGTGATGTGGAATTTCGACTTCAAATTTTATTTTCTAAGATGAGGGTATACAGAAGGGGAATTTACACAAGGGGTAAAAATTCACTCATATACATTTTTCCTGCACTTTAGCGAGTGCAAATATCAACGAGCATTGGGTAAAGTAGATCGAAGAGATAGAAATGTATACCTAAACCATCGAGGAAGCAAATCAAAATTTGGTGAACTCGAAAGCGTAGGGTAGGAAAATGACTCCATTGGAACTCTCTCATGAGGAGGTTTAAAGAAAATGACTCTATGGCTCCGTAGAACTACGAAATTATACAAAGTACACTAAAGGCTCGAAGACCAATGACGAACAAATCCTAGAGGATGCAAGCGCTTCACAAGCCCTTAGACCCACAAAGAATGCATTCCCCCAAGTTATCTCCCATGAAGGAAGCCTAGTGTAAGGTGGACTCCACAAAGTTGGACTAGAAAGAGGCTTCACAGGCACACCTACAAAGCAACATGTCAATCCACAATAAAACATGCCAAGAAACAAAAAGTAGCCATGCAAGAAAACAAGAAGACAGTCACTCACACAGTCAAGAAGTTGAAAATCTTTCAAAGGGGTCCCTTGGGAATTCTTCAAAAGAAGAGGGGTCCACTCAAGGGATCATGCACTTTTTGAAAGTGCAAGAATATTTTTTCACAAATCAATTCACCATTAAGGAATCCTTTCGAAAGAGGTTCACTTTATCAAGGAATCTAAAAGGAAGAAAATTCCCCCTCGCAAGGGGAAGGTCGAGGCTTTTCCCATAGGAAAATTTTATCCCTCCTTGGAGGAAAGTTCTTGAAGTTATTTCTTTGCAAACCCATGATGAAGGAAACACACTCCGCTAGGGGGTCCTTATTGACAATGCGTTTGTTGAGAATATGATTTTTGAAAAATATTTTTGAAAAGTATTTTTGAGAAAATATTCATTGGATATGAATGAATTTTCTAAAATTCACAGTTGATATGGTAGGTATCCCCCCTTAGGGTGGTGCATGTTGAACGTAGAGGCATGCGACAACCTAAGGAGAGAAAAGCAAGGATGAAAACATGATATTATGGCCTATGGGACATTGAAATATATCATTGTGGTGATGTTATCACACACACGAGGGACAACACATAGGCACCACAACATCACAACTCAATCAAAGAAGAGAGAAAGATAACAAAACTGAAAAAAGAAACAATGGCATCACAAATAGAGGACATAGTGGTTATTTGATATTTCAAGGTTAGAGTTGCTCATAAATATATATAAGTATAGTAATAGTATATAGATGACTTTTCATCAATCCCCTACTATATTAGACCATATGAAGAATGCATAAAAAGAAAAAAAAAAATAAAAAAAAATGGGTCAACATGGAAGGGAAGCGTAAATACCCCCAACACTTTGCATCGTCCCCAATTTGTCAAAAATCAATACACATAACAAATGAATAATGATGATATAGATAGAGGAATTTTTACAACACATAATCACTCCTATATCCAAGCACCTATAAGGGTGACAAGGGTCATCCAAGAACACATATCACAAGAACAGAGGAGCACATCACAACAAACACACACCTAAACTAAAGGTAAAGAAAAGGCGCCCCCTAACACTCATCAACCAAGAGGTCATCCACTTCCCAATCTAGATCATTATATGGGGAAGGTGAACAAGATTGCAGTGGTGGAATATTAAGGGGGGACCTTCCAACCCTCCCACAACAAGGGACAAGGAAGAAGAACCTGCAAAATCTTCTCCACTCAGATCTTGTGGAGCAAAGGTTAGAGATTTTTTGAAGATCGTTGACAAGGCTGTGACCTAGTCCAAAGAGTTAAACATTCACTTTATGAGAGTTCCATGTGTTAACTCAACAGATGAGGAGGAAAGTGCCCAAGATCCACCACTAGGCTCACTAAGTGACTCGGGAGCAATGGAAAACTTAGGGGAAGCCGAGACTTGCTCTATCACTAGGGAATCACAAGCTAGTGCATGACCATTCTCTGAAGAATGTGGGATCCTCTTACGTCCCCCATTGCAAGAAGGGGAAACCTCTACCTTCTACTTTTTTGGAGGATGCACCAGCACAAACTCCCCACAAATGAGGCAAGAGGCACAAAGGAGGATGAGAAGATTATGGCGAACACCACTGAGGTGTTCGGCATGTCCACGGGCTTTAGGAATGACGAGATTTCTGAAAGGGACATCAAAAGAGGCAACTTGACTGAAGGAGCGATAAACACTTGCACCTTTTTGGGGTCGGGTGCATTCACTCCCACAGTAAGAGCCGGGAGTAGGACCAAATTCGATTGAACTTAAGCAGAGGGGACAAGAGAGGAGGACATAGTAGGAGGACCTGAAACATGGGTGGTCATCTCCCCTTCCTTCCTTTGTAAAGTGGCCTTCTTAGCCGTCAGAGCCTTTCGTTGATGCTTGCACTCATGCGCAAGGCAGTTTCTACAACTCTGGAAACTAGAGGCCGAGAGCTAAGATGGGACAAAAATCTCTTGCTCAACCATATGAGTGTCCATCATAGCTACCTTTGGTGGAGGGATAGACTCATGAATGGGAGCAGGAGCAAAAGGTTGAGAAACAATAGGGGGATTCGACTCTAATGCCTCACTAGTGGGCCTCTTCCCATTTATTGCTTTAGGAGTAGGAGTGGTAGGAGGTAATGGAGGCTAAGACATAAATGATTTTTTATGAGAACCCTTTCCTCTACCATATCGAATAGGCCTACACACTATGGGAAAAATGAGAAGTTAGAATGTAGGATGCTTAGGCTTTCGCCAATCGGGCACCATGGGGTTCTCCTACAAATGTGGGGCAGAATCTGATGATACCACAATAGGGAGAGAGGAAATGTTAGGCTAGACAGTGAAAGAGGAGAAAAATGAACCTCGAGAACACTTCTCTTCTTCCCTCCTACACACCATGGTGACATCACTATTAGCTTCCAAACAAGCCCTATGCAAGACAACATAGGGAGATGGAGGGTACCTCACTTTAGGCATTAAGAACCCTTTCTTGTAGTTCTCATAAGTTTGGTACAAGAGATCCATCCTATGTGGAAGCGGACCAACGGGTGTGGGCCAAAAGTGGTCTAGGGAATAGCTACCACGTGCAACTGGTGGTTTATAATCGGTGTCATGGATTGTGTGCACTGAACCCTCATGAATAAACTTTAGAAATTTATGTGCAGTCGAGGGAACAACATTCTGATGTGGGCTACACCACTCAAACAACACAAAACACAACAATAAATACCAACATAGAAGATGCGAGATAGAAAATAACCCACTTTCAATTATTTTCAAAAAAATGAAATTAAATATTCAAAACTTACATGCTACAACCTCATGGGTTTGATTCATTACAACAAAATCAAATCTAAAAGAAAACTATTTTTCAAAGCCACAAGTTGTACTAATGGAGCCACCTTCTACAACCTCTGACTTAACTCTTTTATTTTACCCCAATAACCACCATAAAATTTTATAGAAAGTTCAAATTTCCCTTTTGTTTTGGCACCAAAAGTCACACCGTTTGATTTTTGGCCTAGGAAGAAATTTGAATGAAATTCACTTTTTAAAGGGGCAACTTCATGGGGCCATAAATTTTGATCCGAGTTTCCGATTTTATATTATTTTATATCATTGGAAATCTCTCAAAGAGATATACAATGCACGAAACCACCATATGTTGGTTCAACCACTCTTCAAGCTATTTCGGGGACTCTAAAGTTTTATATTTGAATTTGAAGCTACATTGGAGAAATTTCCCAAGACATAAACTTAATTTCTCCCAAACCATTCAGGGTATTGAGGTGATTCTTTCATGACTGAAAATATTTTTTAGCTTTGCTCATTCCGGTAAATTTCCAAGTCCATACGAGCCCGTTTAGGCCGACTTACTAAAAATAGTAAGTGACCATTTTTTTTGCCCTAGTTTTGACTCATGACTGTCTCATCTCCCATAAGTGTCATCATGAAACTCAAAACAACTAAAGAAAATAAAGAAAACATTTTTTTTGGGTGATGCAAGATTTCCCTACACCACCGGATGCTCCTGCATCAAACACCCAGGGTAATTTGAAAAGTGACCCTGTCACTTCTCATAAGTTAGAGCGAAACCAAGATGGTTAACCTTAGCCTCAGACAACCATGATGAATCTTCAACAAGCCTTCCTCTCCATTTCACCAAGTACTCTGCATAATGTATGTTTCTTGTGCTTCTACCCACACAACTATCCAAGATTTATTCTATCTCTTCCTTCTCTAAAGTAGGTGCTGAAATCTTTCACTATGCTTCTATTACTTCTTCATCAATTCTCCCTTCATGGTATTCTATTTAATCTAATATTAAACACAGGTGAAAATATGAATTTCATCAGGCAACTCTACCTCATATGCATTTCCTGAATCATGCTTCTTCGGGATCTTCTAGGATCCAAACTTCTTCATCTTTAACTTGTTGTATGTACCAATTGGAAACCCCTTTCAAAAATGAACCATGAGTTCATATCCTACCTAGAACTCCTTATACTTCCTTTTTTGATTGACCTTAGCCTTATATTGTGAGTTCATCTTATTGATATGTTTCTTCACCTCTTCATGCAAATTATTTAGGTGCTTAGCAGAATCTTCAGCCTCATCACTCCTCTTCTCCCCCTTATCCATCTTTCTCAGTTTAGAATAAATTCTTGGACTACTCCCATACACAATCTGGAATGGTGATTAACCAACACTCCTGTTGACAAAATTGTTGTAAGAAAATTCTTCTAGTGGTATAATCAAATCCCATCCCTTGGGCTTATCTCCTACTAAGAATCTTAGCAGGTTACCCAAACTCTTGTTCACCACCTTCGTTTGTCCATTAGTTTGTGGATGGTGTGGAAAACTGAACTTCAATTTTTTTTTCAACTTCTTCCATAATATCCTCTAGAAATATCCAAAAAATTTAGTATCTATGTCTGAAACTATACTCTTCGGTAGACCATGTAGTCTCACCACCTCTCTGAAAAACAACTTTACAATAGGAACAACATCACTGGTCTTTTGACATAGAATTAAATGTGTCATCTTTGAAAATCTATCCACCACCAAAAATATGGAATCATGCCCTCTATGTGTCCTTGGCAAGCCAAGAACAAAATCCATGCTAATATCCTCCCATGGCCTCTCAGGTACAGGTAATGGCTGATACAATCTAGTATTCTGACTTGTCCCTTTCGCCATCTGACATACTCTACAACTTTGTAAAATCTTCTTCACATATTGTTGTAACTATGGCCAATAATAATTCTCACTAACAAGAGCAATGGCCTTATCTCGATCGAAATGTCCAACCAATCTTCCACTATGCTTCTCCTTTATTATATTCTCTCTCATAGAACTCCTTGGAATGTATAATTGGATTCCTCTAAATAACATCCAATCTTGGATTAAGAAATCCTACCATCTTGTCCTATCCAATGTAATAGGTTGCAAACAAGCCATCCAAGCTTCTGCAAAGTCTAGATCTCTAGGATACAAACTCTTGAGTTCATTGAACCCAACAACCTCTATATTCATCTCTATCAACAAATTTTGCCTTCTACTGAAGGCATCTACAACTCTGTTTGACCTTCCACTCTTGTTCTTCAAAATAAAAGTATAACTCTGCAAAAAATAAACCCATTTTAAGTGCCTTTGATTTACCTTTCCTTGACTATTGAGATATTGCAAAGCCTGGTTATCAGTATATATAAAAAATTCTTTTCGCAACAAATAGTGTCTCCATTTCTTCAAATTCAGAACTATAGTATAAAACTATTGATCATAGACAAAATATTTCTTCTTAGCATCATTCAACTTCTCACTAAAATAGGCAACCGACTTACCTTCTTGACTCAAAACAACTCCTATGGAAATGCCACTAGCATCACAATCTACCTGAAAGACCTTATTAAAATTGAGAAGTGTCAAAATAGGTTGCTCTATAACTTTCTTCTTCAACATATCAAAAAATTTGGCTGCTCTTGTAGTCCACTTAAACTCTTTTCTATCCCCTCTCATTGCTTCAATTAGAGGTGCACAAATACTACTTAAATTCTTAATAATTTTTTTGTCAAAACTTTCTAGACCATGAAATTATCTTACCTCTATAACATTCCTTGGGGTAGGCCATTCAATGATAGCCCTCACCTTCTTTGGATCCATTTCAAGACCCTTTGTTGAGACAAAAAATCCTAGATACACCAACTCTCTCTTCACAAAACTACATTTCTTCAAATTAATCAACAACTTCTCCTCCCTTAGCTTCTCAAAAAATCTTCAGATATGCATCAAGTGCTCCTTCAATGTCTTACTGGAAATGAAAATATCATCCAAATAAACAATAATTTTTTTTCCTAAAATTTATTTCAATACTTCATTCATAAGTCGCATAAATGTCCTCAATGCATTGGTTAACCCAAAAGGCATGACTAACCACTCATACATGCCCTCCATGGTTTTAAAGGCTATCTTCCATTCCTATCCTCTAATCCAAATCTGATGATATCTTCTCTTCAAATCTATCTTCATGAAGTACTCAACTCTACTCAAACAATCCATAATGCCATCCATTCTTGGAAAGGGAAATATATACTTGATGGTGATCTTGTTGATGGCTCTAGAATCTATACACACCCACCATTACCCATCCTTCTTTGGTGCTAGTACTGCACGTACTACACATGAACTTAAACTCTCTTTGATCAATCCATTCTGCAACAACTCTTGGACTTGTCTGTTCAACTCTTCACTTTCTACTGGAGTCATAAGATGAGTCGCCTTATTCAGAAAACTAGCTCCAGGAATCAAGTCCATCTTATGACTAATCTTTCTTACTAGAGGCAAATCTTCAAGTATGTTATAAAAAATAATAGGTACCTCAGTAGTATCTTCTTTGTCAATTCTAGGGATCAATTCAAAACACATATGCTCATGCCTCATACCTTCTAGGAACTTTCTTCCATCAACCAAACAAATTCTTACATTACTGCATACCTTTTCTTTTGCCTCTTTCAAGGGCTTCAACTTATGACGAACCCCATCCTTTGTCAAAGAATAGGTGTTGGCATGTCCATCATGTACTTCTCGGCGATAAAACTACCACGATCTGCCTAACAACATATGACAAACATCTATAGGCATAATATCACACAATACCTCATCATGGTAATTTCCAATCTTGAAATTTACCAGACATTATTCATTTACCAAGGCTTTATGGTCCTTTTGTAACCAAGCAATCTGGTATGGTTTTGGATGCCTTCTTCTCTCCAACTGCAACTTACTAACCATTTCTTTTAAAACAAGGTTATCAATAATACCTCCATCAATAATAACATTGCAAACTTTACCTTCACACTTACATCTGGTGTGGAATAAATTCTTCCTTTGAGTTTGTTCCTTCTCCTCATTCAACAAGGCTCTTCTAGTAACAAGAACCTCTCCTCTTTTTGTATCCTCAAAATGTGAAGACTTAGCATCTTCATCTACATGTGCAACTCATGTATTACCCTCAGGTCTTATATTTTTCCTTACTTGATGCTGAGGACACTCATAGGCTCTATGTCATTATTCTCTGCATTGGAAACATGTTCCATGAAAGCCTCCTCTTCCTAGTCCTCGTCTAGATCTTCCTCTTCCTCTTTGGTCTCCATTATTTTGATCACAAGGATGGTAGGCATTATCTCCTTTTTTTTATGGCTGCTACTAGAGCCTTCACCCTTCTTTTGGTCTTCATTTCGACCTCCATATGACCATCCACCATATTCCCTCCATGGCCTCCACCTCGTTGTGTGTTCTGGAATCTCTTGTTCAGTCGTTCTTCAACCTTTTGAGCAAAATGATAAGTGTTCTCAATGGTGGTCATTCTTACCAGTGCCAATTCTTCATGTATGCTTGGCTTCAACTCATTAATATAATGAGAAAATTTCTCTTTATTCACCTTAGAATTTCTTGTCTAAATCAGGACCTTGTGAAATTACTGTGTATTCTTTCACCATCCTTGTTCCTTGCCTCAAGCTCTGCATCTTCTTAAGCAGCTCCAATTCATAATCAACTGGAATAAATTGTTTCTTCAATTTTGACACCATTCTATCCCATATATAAATTTTATCTTTCCCTTTTCTTCCTCTTTCTAACTAGACCTCTTTCCACCATATACTGGCATGACCTTTCAATTTTGTCTTTGCAAACCTCACTCTGTGAGGATCTTCAATCTCCTCAAACTTGAAAAATTCTTCCATTTCATTGACCCAATCGATCAATTCTTCAAGATTCAAACTTCCACTAAAAGTTGAAACCTCTATTTTAGGTCTCTTCTCAATGCTTGAGATCGCTTGCAACAATCTTAGAAGTTTTCTCTAAGATCCATTGGATCCTTCTCTTCCTCTTCCGTTTTCTCTTTTGTTTCATCTTCACTGCCATCACTGTCTCATTGCACATCTATTCTTTGAACCTCCTGTTGCAATGTTTTTAGTTGCCTTCTAAGGGATTTGATTTCATCTCTAGGTGGATATCTTCCTCCACCACCTAGGCCTCTACCTCTACCATGCTAGGCAAGTTTTGGAGTAATCTTGAACTCAACCCACACTCACAGGTCCTGCTGCAACTACCTCACGATTGACGCTCTATTATAGGCTCAAGAACTCCTCTAATACCACTTGATGAGGGCTACACCACCCAAACACAGAAGATGCGAGACAAAAAATAACCCACTTTCAATTATTTTCAGAAAATTGAAATTATAGATAAAAAACTTACATGCTACAGCCTCATGGGCTTGATTCATTACAACAAAATCAAATCTAAAAGAAAATTATTTTTGGGAGCCACAATTTGCACTAATGGAGCCACCTTTTACAACCCCCAACTTAACCCTTTTATTTTACCCAAATAACAACCCTAGAATGTTCTAGAAAGTTCAACTTTCCCTTTTGTTTTGGTGCCAAAAGTCCCACTGTTTGATTTTTGGCCTAGGAAGAAATTTTAATCAAATTCACTTTTTAGAGGGCAACTTCGTGGGGCCATAAATTTTGATCTGGGTGTCTGATTTGTTATTATTGCATATCGTCGGAAAGCTCTCGAAGATATCTACAACAAATGACCCACCATAGGTCAGTTCGACCACTTTTCAAGTTGTTTCAGGGCCTCTAAAGTTTTATATTTGAATTTGAAGCTAGATTGGAGAAATTTCCCAAGATGAAAAATTTAATTTCTCCCAAACCGTTCAAGGTATTCAGGTGATTCTTTCATGACCAGAATTTTTTTTCAGCTCTGCTCCTTTGAGTAAATTTTTAGGTGCATACCAACCCATTTAGGCTGACTTACTAAAAATAGTAAGTGACCATTTTTTGCTATTTTTGACTCCTAACTGTCTCATGCCCCTTAAGTGCCATCATGGAAAAAAACTAAAGAAAATAAAGAAAACAATTTTTTTGGGTGATGCAAGATTGTCCTACACCATCAGATGCTCCTACATCACATTCATAGCTACTAAACATGGGATACCCAACTTCAATCTAAAGAGTTCAAACCCCGGGATTATGTCAAAAAGCATGTTCACTAACTTAGGTTCAACAAGGACCGACAAGGTGATGCTACCAAGGGGTGGTATGAAAATTATGTTATGTGTACAGATGGTGCTTTTAGGTGCATCATACCCATCTTTATATAGGAAATTGATTAACATAATCTCCTCGATAATCACATTCACCTAGCACGTCGGGTCAACAAGAACACCTATCACAATGTTTTCATTGATTCGTGTAGGGATGTAAAGAGGAGATGTGTTTCTATTAAAACCCATGGGCAGGTCCTGCGAGGTGAAGGTTATACCAGGAGCACTACTTGCAAGTTGTGCAAAAGGGATTAACAGATGCAAGAAGGAAGCCATCACGTACATTAAACAATATTCTCACATATCCCCAAAAGGTATGCAATTGGATAGTGACCCAACTAAGGCTTTGTTCTGCAACCTTATAGAACCTTCCAACTACACATACTAGGGGTCACAAGTTGGGTTGTAAGGAAAAATGCCCCACAACACTCACACCTACAATGTTCCTAGGATATGAGGAAAGGACCCTTCAACACTACTAAATGGAACCAAAATGGTTCACATCAAGTTCACCAAAAATGTAAGAGAGGGGGTCCAATGACACCAAGGCTCTAGGTCACAAAGAGTCAAGAGTGAAGGGCTACCCTAACTTACCTCACTCTAACAAGTGTTTTTGTGATGAGGATCAAGAATGAAGAGCTATCTCAAGTGATTTTGTCACTCTACAAGCCTGAAAATCTAGTTGGGGCTAGATGAGCCAATTTTTGGAGTCTAAACTACACCTCAAATAACTCTTTGTCTGAGGATGGCAGTGCGGGTTTGGGATGACAACTCGATGTGTTGGTGTCTCTCTGGTGCACTAGCATCTATACGACCAAAAAATGTAAAATACAGTGAGGAAAAAACCAGAAGCTTACTAACATCCTAGCTAACTAACTTTAATGAAATAAATATAATAATAAAATATGAAAATTAAGTACATAAATGATAAAGTAAGTAGATAAAAACAAGGGTGACAAATGTCAACTCACTGAAGCACCAGTTCACTAATGAGCTCCACACACATGTTCACCTACATACAAGAAAGAAGGGAAACATTTTGGGGCTATATAGGGGTTTTCCTTAATCAAACCCCCGCTTTGGTGTTTCCGCCTCCACGGATAGCCAAAAAAGAAACAGAGTAAAAAGTATGATAAAGAAGATAGAAACAAATGCACTAAAAACTACAAAAGATAAAAGATACTCTATCAAATCATAATGCGAAAGTAAAGTGATTCTATACCACCTCCACCCAAATGCACTCAAGGCCAATGAAGGGAGAATGCAAGGTAATGAACTTGGCAAAGTCCCCACAACCACAACAATGACGAACGGAGGTCTTGCAAGAATCCAAGCTCACAACTTCTATGGTAGAGAAAAACATGCAAGGATGAAGTTGACGGAGTAACCAGTTATTACAATGCTCAATGAAATTGTGAAAAATGCTGATAGAATGCTTCAAGAGTATGCTCAAGAGATCCCAAAAGTGTGAAGAAAATGGAGTGAAATTGATAGAGAGATTAATTGAATGTGAAAGAGATGAAGTGAGTGTGAAATGAATGTATTTGAAGGCCAAAATGAACTATTTTTGGGTCAGTTGGTCACACAAAGGCATTACAAACCATTCCCAATGAGGAGTGTAACGTCCCTGCAAACTCAAGGGAATAAATCTTTCAGGGATGACAACGCATCACACAGATGTCTATGTGTCACATTCACATCCCTAACAAAAATTATCCCACCAACACATAAAACATGTGCCAAGTGGATGCATTTCAAATGGGTGATGTGGAATTTCAACTTTAGATTTGATTTTCTAAGGTGAGGGTATGTGAAAGGGGAATTTACACAAGGGGTGCAAATTTGCTCCTATACACATGCTCAATAAGAACCACACTAATGTATTCACTTGAACTAGACATGATCACATTATGATGCAAGAAGTTATATGTAAGGTTTACCCAAAATTCTATCAATATAACGGTAGGGATTTTATCCATGTACCACTTCCATAAGGAGTTTGCAATTGCATGCAATGATACAAACATTACTCACCTCATACATCACTACCACATGGTAAAATAAAATGATATTATATATCTTTCATAGGGAGCATTTCAATTGAGATTTCAAGACAAATTAACATAATGCTAGTCTAATAAACATGATTTATTTTATACTTGAACATGCATTTTACACAAGATAAAAATGGTACAAAATACCTATCTAGGTTCTCACTAGAATCCCAAGGACAACACGATTCAGGGACATAATTCATTGACCCAAATGTTTTATTATGACGATGCAACATTCCATCTATACAAAGACATGATCCCATTGCACATATGATGATACTTTACTAAACATATTATGCACAATGCACCATAGGAAATGCTATCAAAAGAACACATTTATAGTTCAAGTATATGACATATCCATATTGCTTTCAATGCATAAGTCACATAAGGAAGTTCATAATATTCTATCATGAGTCAAAATATTGATGAAAATTCCATTCAGTACATTGATAGTTGTACATCCAAGGAGAACACAAAAGTATTATCAAGACCACTCAAGTGTCGCCATGCATTCATACTTATCATCAATCAAGACATCGAGATAGCAACCGCACGTGAAAGAACTTGGAATTCTCAAGGGACTAATTAACCCTCACCAAAAACCATTTCTAAAACATATCATACTAGGGGAAAATGGCAACAATACTTGTTACCAATAACACAACCACACATTCAAAGTCCAAACCAAAGTTCTCATATAGTGAGCGACATATCAAGTAGTGATTATTACCTACTCAAGAGACTATCAACCAAGGGTATCTTTACATACCTATCAAATTCATTATGATCTAGAAGACAATCTCCCTCATCAAAAATAATACATGGGTTCCAGTTCACATTGAACTCACTAAATGCCACCCAAGGCATCCATGTAACGAGTCAAACACTGATTCACCAAAATAAGTACTCTCACTATCATTCACTAAGTACTAAAACCATGTGGAGAAAATAAAACTTAGGGATCCAAGTGCTTCCATAATGGATATAAAATTACCTACCATCAATTTTTGCATCTTTGCATAGTAGGCCAATGCCCTAGTATTTAACCTAGAGCTTTGATACCAAATGTAAAGTACAAAATCCAAATTCAACGCAAAATCTAAATATTTAACAATATTAATCATATTAACAAGATATAATCACAAGAACATCAGTATAGTAGCAAAAACTCCATACATGCCATGATGTCATATGATGTATCATTCATACATCAAAATATAAGTACATGAGATATTTTGATACAATAGTTGACTTAGGCAGTCCATTGCCAACAAGTCATAATAGTAATATAAATGAATTACAAACAATGTAAACATACACTAGAATCATACACAATAGACGCACAAACTAGAATTACATATGCCAGTTGTAGTAAGTCAATAAAAAATGTGGAGACATATATAATAAGGTCTTTGACCACCATTGACTCTCTCAATCATCTGCAAATTAGTAGACGAGAACATGGTCCAGATAATTTTTCCACCCAACCATGAATCCTATGAATTTTTGAAGAATTCTTCCTAACATGAAGAACCACTGACCCTGCACGAGATGCTTAGCAAAATGAAATCGATGTACATGATGGAATCTGGTGCATGTCTAGTATATCTACATGCATTTTTATCATAATAGAACATGCTATGATCAATACTAGGATACGGTAGAGAGGAAAAATATATAATAAATCCATCTATTTCAATACTCTAAAAATGCTTGGGGTTATGTGCAGGATCATCATAGAAAAATTAGGCCCTTAAGTGGCAATAAAATTTAGAAAAATCATAGTTAGGCAACTTGACATAAAAATTTGAATAAGTTATCTATATTATTTCAAAAATATGTAAGAATAGAATTTGTAGAAAATTGAATGTAGTTTCTAAACTACTAGGTTTATTTAGAAAAAATAAATCTATTTAGTGAAAATTTAAAATTTCAATGTAGTAGTACTTAAATTTCAGGGAAAAAATAAGAAGTAGGTGTCTGTTTGACCACCCTAACCACAATAAAATGATAATTATTTTTTGTAATATTTTAGATATAAGTAAAGGACTCATGTTCCGATGTGATGCATATTTTTTTGTAATTTTTTTCCAAGTAAATAATTAATTATGAATTTTTTATTACAACTTTTAAAAAATATAAAAACTCGTACGTCTAACCACCTTAACTTGGTCAAATCTTCATGAAATTCTTTTTTTTTAATCCTATAGGAAGTGAAGCATAAAATGTGACGCATGTATCAGATTCAAAAAATGTGATACCGTTTGAAAGCTATAGATTTTTTCAATCAACCTATCAATCAGGACTTTACTCATAATTCAAATAGAAAATGAATAATAATTATTTATTAAATTCAAAATAAAGCATAATTTATATTTGTGGAAAGTTGAGAATCTCCTTTAAAAACTCTTTTCGTTTCATCAATTTTGGGGAAAAAAAAGTCGTCAGCCACATGGGTCATCATATCACTTACATATCGCCACTTTTTGGCCCATCATGATCCTGCACATACCCTTGGCCAAGCGTATAGTCATATACAACAAATATAAATAGAACTAGAAAAAATAGTCTATGCTCTTTGATACCTATATTTGGCACCCATCCTGGAAGGTAAAATTTCCACAAACACTCATAGAAAATAGTAACATACATGATAATCACAATAATAAAACAGTATACAAGGACCATGGTAAATAAATACTCTTATCCTTTCATGCAAATGATTAAATTTACATCTTTCATCAATTCAATCTTTCATACATATGATGGCAGATAAATGATTGACATGCAATTCTCTAATTTAGACAAGTATCAATATTCATGTATCACCATACTTGTTTCCATGCAAATTCATTATGTAAGTTTAAAACTACTTTCTTTTCATACAATTATGAATAGATCTAATATTTTGAATGTTTAACCATAAGAGTTCAACTTGAAATATGAGGCACATATTTACGCTATCACACAAATATTAAGTTAGTCTTTCTATTGATAATATTTTCCTTGTCTCTACATCACTGTCCTTCACTAATATAATGGCAATGATAATGTTATATTGTTTTTATGATTATTCAAAACTACCTTTACCAACATGTTTATTTATTATTGAATAACTATAAAATAGATTAATGCAGTTTTAGTAAAATTGTGATAACTTTCTCATTTGTTGACAAAATTTAAAAATTTAAAAAGTTATGGAAAGATGATTAATAGGGGAACTAAACCCATAATTTTTTTTCATAAATTCATAACAGAAATTGACTAATAAGTCAATAATTTATGAACATTTTCATTTTGAAATTTAAAATTGCTTATGAATATAAAACACAATCCAAAAATTTTCAATGCAAGAATAGTCTCATTAATCCTACCCATCTCACATTTTCTTGGAAAATAATTTAGTGGCCAAAAGTAATGAGGAGCTTAGATCTCACACCGCTACTATCTATCCTCGTGCAATAACCAACCAACAATTTTCTCCTCTATTCCCCCAATTCCCTTCTTTTTTTTCTTATCGAGGACCCGTTTTCTCATTGATGTCTCAATTCAATTCCCAAGCACCCCTAAAACCCCCTCGAGATTGCATGTAACTGAAGTTTTCCAGGAAAAGAATATATAACTCCTCATGCTTTAAGCCATCGTTCCTTCTAAGACTTGATGCCATTGCATCCAATATTTTTCCTATTCTCATGTAATTATTCATTTAATCTCCACTTATGTTAATTAGTTAATTGTTCAACTCTAGTTAGGACTAAATCATTTAATTATTAACTTGAGTAATTTAATTTAAATTATTACTTTAATTTATTTAATTTCTTTTAACTAAATCAATTTAAAAACTATTAAATAACAAATCTTTTATATATTTAAAATATATATAATAATAATATATAAAATAATCTCTTTTATTTTTGTTTACTTTTCAACCATTTAACATATATATTTTTGAAATAAAATAAAGAAATCAAAAGGAATATTTCTAATTTTCCTAATGATTTAATATTCTTGATTTAAGAGTTAAGTTTATACAAGTAAACGAGATGTGACATTATATTATATCATATCATGTGTTTTCATCGTGTATGCTTCATGTTTTTGACATATATGTTTTGTGTTGTCTTGTTGCATTACATACATGTGTGTGTTACTTTGTGCTTATGTTGGTTTACCATGTGAACTTGGATTTTGGGGGCTTGAGCGCTCCCCCTAGATCCATTGTCATTCTATCTCTTCAATATTTGGACAATTAGACCCCTCTTGACATATAATTTTCTAATTTAGTGTGAGTCTGAGCATACTTTCATGCTCTCACTAAAGTGGGGGCTAAAAGTAGCATCATAAATTGTCACCCATGACAATTTCACACTATGTTTTTCTCCCCTTTAAGTAATTAGACCTAATTGAACACCTTATTTCTTAAATTATCCATTTTGTGGACCATTTAAACATTTATCGAAAAACTACAAGTAGAAAACCAATGCATTTATTTAATATTTTGACCCCAAAACCTTAAATTTCATAAAATAGGTTTGGGAAACTAGCACCTGTGTTGCTATTTTTCCTCCAAAATTGATTTTTTGTTGGAGGTGGCAATTTATTATTTGATTTTCAAATATCCAATTTCGACTATTAAGATCTAATTTGTAGAAAATTAAAATAATTGCATATATATACCTAGTCATTTAATCATTTTAAGGCTAAGTGGAAAATTATTGGAGAAATTATTATCAAGGGAATTATCAAGCAAGTCAAGAGCATCATTTCAAAAATTTATTACAACAATTCAAGATCCAAGCATCATGTCAAAGTTTATGTGAGTTTGTTCATGTTCATTTTATCATATTATTTGTGAAATATAACCCTTATAGGTCTTGAAGCTAATCAAGCAAGTAATTTATTCAAGCCTTGAGGAGGTTCGCACGAATTCAATCCTTCAAGGAAGTCATTGATGAGTGGTAACTTGTAGTCCATTATTGAATCATTATTCATTTTATCATTTAGCCTTATCCCTCAAAAGGATCTAGGCTAAATGGAATAAGCTTTCCTCTCTTTTTGAATGTGTGGGTTTCAGATCTAAAGAGGATTGGATGAAGTTTGAAGATCAATTATTCATTGTTGAAATCAAACCCTACACCTTGACAACAAACAAAAAATCAATTACAAAATTATCTAATAGTAATCTAGCAGTACAAAAAATGGGGAAAGAAAGCTTTGATATGGTTCTAGAGGATTATGAAAATAGATTTAAAATTGGTCAAAAAGGATAATGGCAACCTAGGTTACTTAGTCCTCCAAAATCATACTCAAATTTGAACCATAGGTGGACAATATCCTTCTCTATCCATTTTTGTAGTCTGAATTTGTTTGTGTTTTTTTGTGTTTGTTGTATTTGTATCAAAATAGTAATTTTCATCATTAGGCTAGTTGAATCATTGCATTTCATCCCTAGATTCATTTCATGCTTGGTCAAGGTAAATTTGATTCACCTTTTAGGTTTTAAGCCAACCTTATACCTTGTTTATATCCATCAAACCCCCACTACCTCAAATCTTAAATGAAATATTTAGGAGAAGCACCCTTGAAATCCTAGGATTTCATTTTTTCCATGTTTCAAAAGAATGTCATGATAGATTTATTTCTTTTGTATCCTTGCACCAACAAAGCAATAAGGGTCATCCAAAGAAAACTTACAAACATAAAATACATGTCAAGCAACATTACACGGGGATCAAATCACGGAAGAAAACACAAATAACCCATAAATCAAATACATAGAGTACCACACATGTGATTTTATCTGAAGAAAAAAAATTGTATCCCAATCTTTCTCATCATATATGGAATGTAGACAACTAGCCAAAGGAACTACAACAAGTGTCTTACTAGGAGCATCACCAGGTTCAACATGTGGTAAGTCGCTCTCACTAGGAGGATCATCATGGTTGCCCCCATCTAAATCCATATACATTGAGAACAAAAAAGATAGTTCATCATGAACTTGTCATCAATTTTAGCATCTTGACCTTCATCATCCAAGTTTATCACAATGGGTGGTTTAATAGAAATGTCATTTATATGTTCTTATTTCAATTTTTGTTTTGGTTGGGACATACATAAGGCATAGTTTCATGTTTGGTGAAAGTTGTAATTCATCTTGATTTTTTTGCATAGGTGTTTGATCATTAGGTAATGTTTTTGTTCATTTCTTCCAACTAACAATTGATAGAACGACATATATGCCTATGATCTTTAGAATTTTTGTTTCTTCTTATTCAATTTTCAACCATTGGCCTATGTTCTTCCCTTATGGGAGGAACTAATGGATCCACCGAGGGTTGAGAAACTAATGTCTCCTTAGGTCTTGTTGTGCCTTCACACTCATGCCCCTTTTTACTCTTGGAAAAATAGGGACCCCCTCTTTTTGCTTGGCATGTCTTTGTTTCTTTTCCTCTTTTTTTTTCCCCTTTTCTACCCTTTCTTTTTCCTTATTTGTGTTCTCTTTCTTTGTTTTCTTTCAAGGTTTGAATTTCGGACTTTCAAGGAAGGGTATACCTTCTTCGAGCCCAACATCCAACCCTTTCCTATTCAATCTTCGTTGTTTGCATGTCTCATCTTTTCTTAGGATTTGCAGGTCATAATTTCCTCTTTTGGCATACTTCCTCTTGTGAAGTATAATGATGACACCTCATCTTGCATGCACACCACATCACATCCTTTCATTGATACATGCTGATATCAAAATTTCATGTATGGCCGCTGAAATTGAATGCATTAATCCTTGACTTTAATGTACCATTAATGTGAGATTTGGGAGGGTTTATTAGGGTTAATCATGCATTATTTCCTTATCAGTCATCTTGTAATTTTCATTCGAGGAACTTTGCAAATTCTTATGCTTACCAGGTTGCGATTGTTGTTGTTTTTCATTCATACCCTTGTGCTTGAGTGTGTTTGGTATTGCTCATATAGTTCATGCATGTTTGGCTGTGTGTGTGGTGGGGCTTATGTCATGTTTGTTCTAGTGTTGTCTTTTTGTTTTCCTATTGTGGTGCCATTTGTTTGTGTTTCCATTCTCGATCATCTTGCAAATTTGTAGGTCAATTGAAATTCAACCATCTCTTTTATAATTTCTTATTTTTACTTAGCTTATCTAGTGCAAATGAATTTGTTTGGGTTTTTAGTTGTGTTCAATTTTTCTTGTTTTCTCATCTTGGATTTGGGTCTTTTTGTGTCTATTTATCACTTCATTTTTGTTTTTCTATTTCCCTCACTTTTTCTCTTGCCATTTTGGCTTTACAAACCTCTCCAGATTGAGTGCTTTTCTGATGCATTGTTCATTGTTGTTTATGACATCATCATCAAGCATCGGGCCTTAGACTTCCTGAGGTTTCCTTTCATTTCATTCCTTAGCATTTTTAAATTTGAAACACACTTAGCAGACTTCAGACATTGTGAGTTTCCCTTACCCAATACATGGAAACATATGCAATACATATGGTGAAACTTCGATCTCCAAGCCTCGACCATTCCTTGGTGACATAATGAAATTATCATAAAATTCATGCTTCATCCATTAGAGATGTCCATTATTGCCTTTCTTATGGAGGTGAAAGAGGTAAGGGGTATAAACAATCCCTAACCCCTGACGAACCACAAAACACTTAACAAAGTCTCTATTTTAGATACACCTTTTAGAATTTGGGTGTTAGGCATACCATTTATATGTTTCCTTATTGAGGTAGGAGGTATGATGGAACCTTGAATTCTGACATCCATGAATATGACCAATTTCCCTCGTTTGAATGATAGGGGTTTGATAATTATTCATTCAATAAATCTTTTCAAAATTCCAAGTCAAAGTTCAAAATAAAAAAATATGGATTGTCAGATGTTCAATTTATTAATACTAAAAAATTTATAGCAAAAGGTCAAAAGAAAGTCCAAACCCGGACCCCAAAACCTTTTGAACTTCATGGATTTGTCTTAACTTTTAAGGTCTTAAAACAAATATCAAGAAACAAATAAAGCGAAAGCTCAAACCCAAAACTCTGAAGACTGTTTTCAGACTTCATGAGTTAGGGATATCACTTAAGCAATGCATGATGTCAACAATATAAGAGGTAGGAGGGATCTCCAATCCTCGATGCACAATCAAGTGAAATCATGACTTAAGGAATTATCATTGCAGGTAAAGGGTAAAGGGAATCTCTAATCTCCAATGCAAGATTAGATGGAGTCTTAATAAAGGGAATTCACGCTACAAGTAGAAGATATGAGGGATCTCTGATCTCTGAAATCTGAATCAAATGTAGTTATAATTGGAATGGATTTGAATATAGTAAGTAAGATGTATAAGGGATATTTGATCCCTAATTCCTAAAGAGGTCAATAAAGAAGAATTGAATTCTTAAGTGTAAAGTGTTGATGGTATAAGGTAAGGGGTAAGCCCGAAGGCTGATCCCTAAAATTTTATATAGATTCTTCCTAATAGGTCATGATTTTTAAATGAAAGATGGAAGTTTTCTAACATGGATTATTTTTCAAGGTTTCTCTTCTTAGTATATATGAAAATTTTAATATATGGTATTGGTGCTTGTAGGAAATATTCCTCCCAAAGATTCAGATGAAATGAAGTACCAATATAAAGGTTATCATTTGCCTTCATAGTTATCTCCATACAATGAGATTGGGGATACAGACCTAGGCCATGTCGACACGAATGAGTTCAAATGGAGGATCAGTGATAGTGGGGCTAAGACTCCAATGGATAGAGCTCTTACAAAATTAGGGTTGGAAAAGGTTGTTTTTTTCTAGTCACAGTCCAATCCCTAAAGTTAGTATTGAATTTCTGCCTTCATTATAACCACAAGTCTCAGATGGTCAAGGGGGAGAATGGGGAAACTATGTTGGATGTGAGCATGGAAATGATAGAGAATTTTTTCAAAACTCATGCCCATGTTGTATATGAGGTAGTTGGCATGAAGAAAGCAGTGGATTATTTTGATGGCCACCCTATTGACAACTCAAGAACTACATAAACAATAATATGTTGGAGAAACCAACAAAGGTGGCTACTAAATTGGAAAAGGTATAACATGCAAGATATTTCTATCCGTGGATGGTTAGATTCATTAAGATTATAAATTCTTCCAAAAAGAAGAAAGTTGACTGGCCTTATCTTATTAGTAACACCATCCATGATCAGTTGAATAATGTTTAACAAATCACAGCTTCTACATGACTTCATATCTTGTTTATTTAGTACTTTCACTAGCCTCATTCCTAGGACTCACTGGAAGGTTGGATCCTTTGAGCTTGGAAAAATGACAATATATCAACATTATCCCTAGGTGGAAATAGAAGCAAGTTTATATAATTTTGGTTTTGTGAGTAATATTATTTTCTATGTTGTGATTAGAGGCTTGGAAGGATACTTCTCCAAGAGAATTTTCATTCAATCCATGGAGGTGATTAAAGAAATTGGATACTATTTTATCCAATGAAAGACTTTCACTTATATCAGAGTGGTTATTTTTATAAAATTCCAGACAAGATCCCCTTAGTACCCATATGATAAGTTTCTTTTAATGGAGGTTTAGAGACAAATTATAGAAGTGTAGTAGTTCATTGCTAGGAAGCACAAGAATGGGTATGGATTTCCCATTAAAATAGGATTTGTTCTTGTTCAAACACATATAATGCCAAAAATATTGAAAATAAAATGGTAAGGTATAAATTTTTTTTATACAATGAGGCCCATGAAGGATTTGACCTCATTGGAAATATTACTAAAGTCATGGGTGCATACTTCATTCATGAACCCAAACTTGAGGATCACCGGGACAATTACGAAGATGAATTTGAGGTGAGGATGAAAGATTACTATTGGTTGATAGTACTTTTAATGAGGTATTGCACAAACTTTTAGATTCATAAAGACCATAAATAAGATGGAAAGCTTCTTGATCCAGCTTACTCAAGTCAAGGGATTTTAGTTCAACCAATTTACAATGTATGTCGGCCTTTGGGGTCTAATACATGGGATATTGGATATTAAATGGATTTCCTATATAAATGAGCTTTCAAATCACTATTTGACATAAATATTCATGATACCAAGTCAAGCAAGAAAGAGTTAAGCATTCCAAGACTTCACAAGAGCATCAAGAGAGCATTCAAGGTCATTTCTAAGGCATTCAAGGGAAAAATTCTTCATCAATTATTGTAGCAATTCAAGATCCATCATCATGTCAAGGAAATCAAGAATCAATCATGTTATTGAGCTAGTATTCTGATGTAGCATTGAATATCCAAGATCAAGCATTACTCTAAACCTATTGTCAAGATGAAGATATGCATCCTTCATGGCCATTTCAAGTTTAGTTACAGATTTACAAGACATCATTCAAGGTATCATTGTTCATGTTTCATATCCTACGTTTCATGTTTCATGTCCTTGTTTCATTGTTTCATCATTTGGTTTAATTACCTATAAGGGGTTACAATCTTGGACAAAATTGGAGTTGTTCCCTCATTTGCAACATTGTAATATTCACTAAAAGGTCACCTATAGCCTTGAAATCAGAGTTTCAGATCCAAAGACAAAGTGGAACAGAAAGAGAAGACATTGAAAACCAAATTCAGACTTTGAAATTATAGAAAACCCTAACTAGACTCATTTGCCCAGATTGGTGAATGAGTCACAGTTTAGGTCAATTTTGAGATTTTTGCAATTTTGAATACCCTTTTTCCAGTAACTTGTTCTTGTGCAGAAACCCTGATATGGGACTAATTTACCCTAATTGGTGAATGAGTCCTAGTAGGCCTAAATTTTAGGTCATTCAACATTTCAATCCTCCATTCAAGCTCTCTCAAATTTCTAGGTTCTCCTCTGTACTTTTCCAATTTGTTGTTCTAATTTATTTGCATTTATAGTCCATTTAGTGAAGCATTGCATCATATTAGGGTTAAGAATTTCATCTTGCATTAAATTTTTCTTTCCAAGTCTTAACTTGGTGGTGAACCCCTCATTAGTTTACACTCAGCCTATAGGATAACCCTATTGGAAGATCTCTTTCTCCTTTGCATTGAGATCTCTAGGGTTTGTTCGTGAATGAGAGAGTAAAGATTGCCATTCTAGGTCCTAAACCTTAGAAAATCCTACAATTTTCCACCTTTCATTTTGGTGAACTTGCATTTAGAATACCTTCTTTACTGATTGGGAGTCCATCATCATCCTAGATCTAGATTACATTGACTTTGCATTAGTTATTTGGCATCTAGGGTTTCTAAATTTTGCATTAGTGAAAGTGTATATAGGTTGCATTTTTGCATCTCAAATAATTGAAAACCATATAAAACCTACATTTGTATTTATTCTTCAGGTCATACAACATAAAAAGCATCAAAATCAATTGAATTTTTTTGAAAATTTTGAAAAAAACCCTAATTTGGACTCATTCACCCCTCTGGGCGAATTAGTTCCAGTCCAAATTTTAAAATACCTTTTAAAGCATTAAAATACTCATTTATATTCTTTCTAAGCTTGTTGGTAACATATATTATAAATCTGGAAAGTTTCAGGAACATTTGTTTTATGTCTCTAGGTCAAATCATCCATGTAGTGAAGTCATTTTTAAAGCATTTCAAAAATTATTTTGGTATCAAAAGTTTTAGATCTGTAGGAAATTTGTTTACATTTTAGAAACATTACATAATTTATATAGTTTAATTTTTGATGCTAGCATGTGTTCTTTACAAGCATTTAGTGTTTCTAGAATATCAAATGGCTTGTGTAATTCTATTTTCCCTACTCATGCGCATAATCTAGGAAAGAAAATTAAAACCTTTGATAAGCATGTTGGATACCCTCCTAGTATCTATTGGATTTTTAATAATTCCATAACACGAGAGGATGCAAGTGTAGACAATCATAACAATCATACTCAAGTTTTTCTCCCGATACCTCTCCTATTAGTGATGAAGGTATCTTGGTGAAAGAAGATACAAGCATTGAGGGTCTTGATTTTCCCTCTCCTCCTCCCCCTTTTTTAGATATTAGAAAAAAAGAAGACGAGATCATAGACACATTTATAAACATCACCTTACCTAGTCTTCATTCATCCCTTGCTTGTGAGAATGTTCTAGTGAAAGTGAATGAAATAATAGGTAGCCATGACAATCAAATTTGTCCTTCTCCTAATATCCCTCCTCGATGAGAAGAGGATAGGTTATGTTAGAAGATGCACCTATTTAAAGTCATGAGAATCTTGTTCATCCCTTCCCTAATGCTCCTACCATTTGGAAAGATCTATTTGGCTTACATGAAAATCATAGTTGTCCTTCTCTTGATTCCTCCCCTATTTGTGATGAAGCTACTTTACAAAATTTAACCATAGAATGTAATTAACATCTTACAAGCTCTCCTACTAGGGTAGATAGTATGGCACAAGAGAATGAGAACTTAGAGAAAAAGGAAAATCAAATTAAGCCTTCTCTTAATGTCCCCACTATTGATAAATAATTTATTCTGACCTCCCCTACATGCGTTGAAGTCATTTTAGAAGAACCAAGCTTTGAATGTTATGAACATATAGCTTTTAGTCCTCTTAGAAACTATCCTCCTAGGGAGGATATCATGGTGCAAGAAAAGGAAAACATTGACAATAATGATATTGTTCCCTTAGATGAAGATGAAGTAGCATTAGACTCTCCTTCACTAAGGGACGTTAATATTATTCAACCTAAAGTCATCCTTTACCCACCTTCACACAAACCACAAATCAAAACAAACACAAATTTATCCTCTACGCACCTAAGAATAATTTTTCACAATAGCCGAGTCATAAAATTGTTGCTCATACATATAACACTAGAAACAATCTACAACCAAGACAACCAACCCCAACAACCTTACCTTTGACGAATTCTATCTTGCCTGGTCCTCCTTGATTGCCTTCACATAGTGGGAATGAGTATGATCTTGTTGAACAACTTAAGAATACTCCTACAAAGATATCCCTATGGGACCTAATTTAGGATTCACCTAATAATCACACTATCCTTCAAACAGCCCTGCAACAAGTTGTGGTCCCTTCTAGTGCAAACCTGAATGACATATCAACCATGATTCAAGGATAAAATGTTGATATTGTTTTCCACCAGAGTGAGTTCCCTCCTTTGGAAATGAAAAAGCATAATTATGTATTCATGATAATAGCTATCCATAATAGGTTGGGAATAAAAATAACCCTTGTTGATAATGGGTCTGCCCTTAACATGTGTTGTGTAATCATTTTGGATAAACTTGGCATGGATAAATAAAAAATTAAACCTAATTCTTTATCTATTTGGGGGTTTGACAATGTAGGAAAAAAATTGCTAGGAGTGATTACATTACCTATTACAGTTGGAAAGGCCACATTACAAACCTTGATTCACATTATGCCTCGTGATCTTTCAGACAATCTTCTTTTAGGAAGACCATGGATTCATGAGATGCATGCAGTGCCCTCTACCCTTCATCATATCATGAAATATGTCTATAACAACAAAGTATATACAATCAAATCCGACCCTGAACCAAACGGTTGCTTGAACATTGAAAAAGATAAGGAAAATCCTTTGGCAACATTGACACCAACTACAAAAGTGGAACCCATGCAATAAAAAGACAAAGAAAAACAAATTGAGGAAGTCACGAAGCTATTAGAAGATGATTGGGGTTCCTTAGATTTTGAACCAACATTCATGGGAGAATACAAGATTATAAACAAAGATTCAAACAAGGGAAAATAAAAAGTAGTATTGTCAACATAAAATTTGGAAGACCCTTAAAAAGAATCAACCTCAACCACTTTAGAACAAAAGGAAACAAATTACGCAACAAACTTTAATGACCTTGATTATCAACAACCACCGAATCCAAAATAGATGAAGAATATTTATGGAAAAGGTTATGAAATGATGAAACAACTTGGTTATAGTGGAAAAGGATAAGGCACTAGATAATGAGGTATCCATGTTCCTATTGAACCTCACATGCAAGAAAATACTAGTGGTCTTGGTTATTGTCCCTCAAAAGACACAAGTTCAAGCCTTCACTCAATGTCAACACTCTTACAAGAGATAATTTATATCCGAATTTAATAGTGGTGCATCTTGAATTGATAGACACTAGTGGTCTTGGTTATTATCCTTCGAAAGAAATGAAAGAAACAAATAAGTCCTCGCTTAACAATAACTTCATCATGAAAAACACTTATGATTCAAATTTGATATATTTTACACAATTCTGTAAAGGAGAGAACAATGTCTCACAATCTAAAGAGTCTTGTGTAGGTATGACACCTTGTACTAATCAAGATATATCTTTTTCATAAATTAATGAAACATCTTTTACTTTTGATCAAGAGAGTATCTTGTTGAGACTCCTCCAAGATCATTTGATATCTCTCCCTCCAAGAACATGAAATAAATTTTACTACAAGAGTTCATTTTGTGCATATCATAGAGTTTATGGTCATTCTACTAATGAATGTAAGGATTTAAGTAACATAATTCAACATCTTAGGGACTGTGATGCTATTCCTTGTGTTGAAACACTTAGTTCCTCTAATTGAAACTTATTTTCATCCTATTTGGCTCATCCTTGTCTTGCACTTAGTGGGGGCAAGGGGTTAGGTATCCTTAACCTCGTATGTCACTTATTGTTGTCTCTTTTGGCTAGTTGATCACCTTTCATGTACATATATGAGCAAGCTTGGGATGTGGATGACATGCCTTATGTTGAATCACACGTGACATACTTATTCATAATGTAGTTCGATTCAAAAACATGTGACTTGGCATAGGGCTTTCTGAATAAGATCTCATATCCTCTTCTACTTTAAAGCAATTTCTCACAGTAATGGTGTTAGCAACCACTTTAAAGTGGGGGCATACATTGACACTCATGTTTCACTGTGTGATTTTCTTTTTTCTTGTGATGCATCTTTTTATTGGTGGTGTCATTGGGATTGATTCCCTTTGAGAGCATGATATTTATTTGAATTGTCCTCTCTTGGATATATTAGGCACAATGACCCCTAAGAAGAGACCTTATATGAACTAAGAAAAATACCTTTCAACATTCCTTACACTATTCTGCATAAATACAACATCGGTTATATGGCCACCTTGCATAACACAGTTTGCATGCCTATGGAGCCATCTTGTTTGTTCATGAGTTTCAAGCATACAAATTTTTTCTTGCTTCATGAAGCTCGAAGTTTATTTTTGTGTGGCACCTTATCAAAGTTATCAAGAGGTATAACTTTGGTATGGTTTGACGAGAAGATGATTCAAGCCCAAGGCATGACTTTCCCTTAGCCACTCGTGTGTGTGTGGTGAGCACATACTAGTTGTGTGTGTATTTGTCTCACCCTCTTGGATTACTCACCCAATGGACAACCTAAAGTTTTGTTGCCTTAGAGAGAATTCATTTTTGGACAAACAACTTAGATTTGATCCACAATGTGTGGGACAAATGGTCAAAGCTTGATCCAGTTTTTCTTTCTTTTTCTTTCGTCTTTATGTCTATGACATTGCATGTTTGTGTATCTTGTTTTGTTGCATATTATACACCTTATGTGTGTCCTTTTGTGCTTATGTCAATTTGACATAGTGTCTTGGATCCTAGGGGCTTGATTACCTCCTTGATCTTTGTTATCGTAGACTATCCACATTGGTATGATTGCAGCCCTCTTGAATGTCTACTTTAGTGTGAGTTTGAAGCAAGTTCATCCTCTCACTAAAGTGAGGGCTAGATATAGTGTCAAAAAATTTCATCGTGTATATTTTCACACTTAATTTGGGAATAATAAATGATAAATTGGACTTAATGTCACCTTGATCTAGTGTTACGATGTGTTTTACACATCCACGCTAGGTCTAGGGCCCATTTAAGCTAAATAAACCTAACTTTGACCTAATTTAATGTTGTAAAGTGTATTTATTCCCACCTTCACATCAAATTTAGGAGGCTTGTAAACTAAGGTGGACCTAATCTAGTGTTGTAATGTGTTTTACACATTCACATGGGATTTAGGGCCCTTCTAAGCTAAATAAACCCAATTTGGCCTTAATTTAATGTTGTAAAGTATATTTATTAACACTTTTACATTTTATTTTAGGCCCTATTACATTTATGACCTTTATATCATCATTAATAGGCCTCAATGACCCCATATTATGCATACCAAGGCATATTTTAACCAAAAACCTAACAATATCAAGAAATAAACTTAATTTACACACTCCCTAAAACTTTAGCAATCAAAATAGGCCATGTGGGACCCATTCACCACTCTGGTTGAATTAGTCCCATCTAGGTGGGACCCATTTTCCCAACTTAGCGAATGAGTCCTGGCATTTAGCCTATTTTCAAGGTTTTGAGCGGGAAAAATTAGGTTTTAAGTTCAAATTTTATGTATGTTAGCCTTTGGGATCCAATACATGGGATATTAGATGGATTTACTATATAAATGAGCCTTCAAATCACTATTTGACATAAACATTCATGATATCAAGTCAAGCAAGCAAGAGTTAAGCATTCCAAGACTTCACAAGAGCATCAAGAGAGCATTCAAGGTCATTTCTAGGGCATTCAAGGGTAGAATTCTTCATCAATTGTTGCAAAATTTCAAAATCCATCATCATGTCAAGGACATAAAGCATCAATCATGTTATTGAGCTAATGCTATGATGTAGCATTGCAGATCCATGATCAAGCATTGCTCTACACCTATTGTCAAGATCAAGATCTGGATCCTTCATGGCCATTTCATGTTGAGTTGTAGATTTACAAGACATCATTCAAGGTATCATTGTTCATGTTTCATATCCTATGTTTCATGTTTCATATCCTATGTTTCATGTTTCATGTCCTTGTTTCTTGTTTCATCATTTGGTTTAATTACGTAAAAGGGGTTTGACCAAGGCAAACCCCTATTCACTAACAATCAAAACATTTTCTCCTCTTTACATGTGTGATCAAGCAGATCTAGGTGTCTTGGAGCTTGAAATATTATTGAAGATTAGGTTACAAGCTTGGAGAAATTTGTTGGAGTTGTCCCCTCATTTGCAAGGTTGTAATCTTCACTAAAAGGTCACCTACAACCCCGAAATCAGAGTTTCAAATCTGGAGACAAAGTGGAATAGAAAGAGTAAACATTGAAGACCAAATTTAGAATTTGAAATTCTAGAAAACCCTAACTAGACTCGTTCATCCAAATTGGCGAATGAGTCCCAATTTAGGTCAATTTTCATATTTTTGTAGTTTCAGATATAACCTTTTCTAGAAACTTGTTCCTATGCAAAAACCCTAATCTGGGACTGATTCACCCAAATTGGTGAATGAGTCCTAGTAGGCCTCCATTCAAGCTCTCTCATATTTCTAGGTGTTCCTCTATACTTTTCCAATTTTTATTTATTTATTTTCATTTATAGAACTTCATTTAGTGAAGCATTGCATCATATTAGGGTTAAGCATTTCATCTTGCATTTCATTTGTCTTTCCAAGTCTTAACTTGGTGGTGAACCCATCATTAGTTTACACTCGCCCTATAGGATAGCCCTATTGCAAGATCTCTTTCTCCTTTGCATTGAGATCTATAGGGTTTGTTCTTGAATGAGAGAGAGTGAAGATTGCCATTGTAGATCCTAAACCCTAGAAAAGCCTACAATTTTCCACCTTTCAACCCTTAAACCCTTAAACCTGAACCATTAACTGCAAACCCTCTACCTTATATATTAGACCCTCAACCATCAACACTCTACATTAAACCTTCAAACCTAATCCCTCGACCCTATACATCCCTATACCCTTAAACCTTAAACCCTTAAACCCTTAAATCCTCAACCATCAACCATCAACCCTAATCCCTCGACCCTATAACTTAAACCCTTAATCATTTAACACTTAAACCCTCAACCCTTAAACCCTTGATCTTTTAATCCTAAACCCTCAATTATACACCCTCTACCTTGGATACATTACACCTTCAACCCTCAACCCTCAACCCTCAACCCTAATCCCTCAAAATTCATCCCTTAAACCCTCAACCCTCAACCCTATGCATTAAACCCTCAAACCTAATCCCTTGACCTTATACCTTAAACCCTTAATCCCTCAACCCTTAAACGCTTAATCCCTCAACCCTGAACCCTCAACTATAAACCCTTTATCCTAGATACATTACACCCTCAAACCTAATCCCTAAACCTAAACCCTCAACCCTCGATCCTAATCCCTCAACATTCAACCCTTAAACCCTAATCCCTCAACCCTCAACTCTCTACCCTATACATTAAACCCTCAATGCTAATTCCTTGACCGTATACCTCAAAACCTAAATCCCTCAACGCTTAACCCTTAATCCCTCAACCTTGAACCCTCAATTGTAAAACCTTTACCCTATACATTAGACCCTCAACCCTCTACCCTATACATTAAACCATCAACCCTAATCCCTTAGCCTTATACCATCAACCCATAAACCCTTAAACCCTCAACCCTCAATCCTCTACCCTATACATTAAACCCACAACCCTATAACTTAAACCCTTAATCCCTCAACCCTTAAACCCTTAATTCCTCAATCTTGAATCCACAACTATAAACCGTCTACCCCAGATTCATTACACTCTCAACCCTAATCCCTCAACCCTAATTCCTCAACTCTCAACCCTTAAACCCTCAACCCTCAACTCTCAACTCTCTACCCTATACATTAAACCCTCAACCCTAATCCCTTAACCCTATACCCTAAACCTTCAACCCTGAACCCTAAACCCTAAACCCTAAACCCTCTCCCCTATATATTAAACCCTTAACCCTATACCTTAAACCCTAATCTCTTAAACCCTCAACCTTAAATCCTAAACCCTTAAACCCTCAACCCTTAAACCATAAACCTTTAACCCTTAAACCATAAACCCTTAAAATATCATCCCTTAAACCCTCAACCTTCAATCCTTAAACCATAAAACCTCAACCTTTAAACCATAAACCCTTAATCCTTAGCCCTTAAACCCTCAACCCTCAACCCTATACCTTAAACCCTAATCCCTCAACCCTCAACCATTAAACCCTAATCCCTCAACCCTCAACCCTCAATCATAATCCCTATCCCTAAACCCTCAACCCTATACCTACAACCCTTAAACCCTAATCTCTCAACCCTCACCCCTTAAACCCTCTACACTCTACCCTCTACCCTATACATTAAAACTTCAACCCTAATCCCTCAATCCTATACCTTAAAACCTAATCTCTTAACCCTTAACCCTTAACCCTTAACCCTTAAACCCTAATCCCTTAAAACCTCAACCCTTAAACCCAAAAAATTTAACCGTTGAACCCTAAACCCTTAAAACATAATCCCACAACCCTCAACCCTAAACCCTAAACCCTCAACCCGTAAACCTTAAACCCTAAACCCTATGCCTAATTTACCCTCAACCCTCAACATTATACCTTAAACCCTAATCCCTTAGCCCTCAACCCTAATTTTTAAAACCCTAAACCCTAAACCTTCAACCTTCAACCCTTAAACCTTATCCCTTAAACTCTCAACTCTAAACCCTCAACTCTCAACCCTCAACCCTCAACCCTCAACTGTTAAACTCTCAACCCTAATCCCTCAACTCTCAACCCTCAACCCTTAAACCATCAACCCTTAAACCCTAAACCCTAAAACCTCAACCTTCAACCCTTAACCCTAAACCTTACACCCTACAACCTCAACCCTCAACCCTATACTTAATCCCTAATCCATCAACCTAATATCTTATATCCTAATGGAACTATACCCTATACACTTAACCTTGAACATTATCCCTCAACCCTCTATCATATACCCTATACCCTATACGCTCAACCCTGTGCTTATGCCCTAATCCCTCAACCCTCATCCCTATGCCTTATAGCCTCAACCTTAAACCTTGAACCCTACAACCTCAACCCTCATCTCTATACCCTATAACCTCACCCTTATACCCTAAACCTCTAATATTTCCTATCAACCTTATACTTAAACCCTAAACCATACACTCTTAACCCTTCACCCTATCCCTTATACTATCAATCCATACCATAAACTCTAAAGCTAATATCCTAAACCCTAATCCCTACCTTACACACATAATCTTATACACTCAATGAGTTGAATATTATCCCTCAACTGTAAACCCTCAACCCTCTAGGTCCTATAACATTAACCAATTACTTAAGCCTTGATCTCTCAACCCTCTACCCTATACCAAGTTAAACTCTTAAACTTAGAACCTCAACCCTCATCCCTATACCCTATACCCTATATGCCCTTATATACCCTAAAACCAAAACCCTTACATACATACATACATACATACATACATACATACATATACATTCAAGCATGCAAACATACATGCATACATGTACAATCATACATACAAACATACATACATACATAAAACATACAATTAACAAAACTTACACAAAAACAATTTCAAGCGAGCCATAACACGAGCGCATTATAACGCTTTCATCTTTAGTTTCTTTTGTTTGTGTGTCTGTATTTTGTCAAAAACCAATGTTTGGTAATTTTTAGTTTTTTGTAACCATTCATTGAAATTTCAAATAAATTGCATTTTTATAAACTAGACTCCATTCTACACATATTCTAAAAATTTGATTTTCGATTAGTTTTTAAAAATTATAGGGGTAGCATAGCCAAAATTTTATTTTTTAGGATATATCTACTTTCAAAATTAGTAAAAAAACATATATTCATTAAAAACTTATCAAAAAAAATTGGGCATAAACTACATGCTTCTCGATAATTTCTCATTGAAACAATTTTAAAAATACTAAAAAAAAAATTAACCTTTTGAGGGAGCCACAATAGCTGCTATGTTATATTTTTTTGATAAAAACAACACCAATTTTTGTGGCTCCCTTTTTTGAACCCCTTAATCTCTACCATTTTTTTTTAAAGTAGTATAGAAAGTAGACTCAAAGCACTACAACCCTTTTTTTTGTTGCATCTAATTTTTTTGAGTGTAACTATCCTCCATTTCTCATCCAAGGTCAATATTTATTAATTTCATAAAAAAGTGGCCACTTAAGACCCCTTTTTGGCCCATCATCTTTGTGTACTTACTCACCAACTTACACTAGGTCCTACACTTTGAAGCCTCCCAAAAAGCTTCATGTGAGCAACCTGCACACAAGAAAAACAAGGAAAAATGTTGGGACTATTTTGGGGCTTGCTTTAGTCAAACCCTTGTTTTGGTGTTACCATCTCCATAGACAACCAGATAGCTAGAGAGAATAATAGACACGAGAGTGATAAAAGAAAAAATTTCCAAGGAGAACTTGTATCACGAAAGAGACACCAAAGTGATAAAAGAAAACCCTACTATGGAGGAGAACCTGTATCATGAAATAGAGACACAATAAGTATTATGCTTAGTAAAATGACAAGAAGCATTAGAGTGTTACCAATAGTCTATGACTCGGGCCTCTTGGCTTGATAGACACAATGTTGGGCACTTATAAGAGAGCTTTAGCTATTAGAGAGACTTCAATCTGAAAAGAGCTTCGTCGTAGAAACATGATGTAGAAGAGAAGAGCAAGAAGAGCAAGTTGGAAAGAGTTCAAGTGAGAAGTCTTGTAAATGAGATTGAAAGAATGAGTTTTGTTTAGCTACATGGGTGGGAAGAGTCGTTACTCTCAAAATCTTGCCACAATGACACGTGCCACGGGTCAAGACTTCCAAGATTCCTCATTTGAACTTGTGAAAGTATGTGGATGCTAGTGTGTCGCACGGATGTCCACACACTACGTGAGCACCCAATTCACTGTTTCATGAGAAACAAGGTGGTAGAATGCAGTCACTTTGTCATTGGTCCTTATGGAGAAATTATGAAATTTTGACTCATAAGGTTCTTTTCATAAATGCTATTGGGCGCCATAAATGCGGGGGTCAAATGCACAATTGTGAAATTGTCGTGGGGTGCAATTTTACAACATTACATGTACACTGCAAGGGATACCCATACCTCTTGAGAATTTTTCTCCTTGAATTATACCTAAAATTGTGCCCACATATGATTGGGTAGAATGTTATTTCAAGACGTATGAATTTACTCTAGAATAATGACGTGATTGGACTTGAAGTATCTAACATAATAAATATTCCCATAAAATTGCAAAAATAGATCTAAGAGGGTGTGCACCACTAATCTAGTAGATAACGTGTCCTAGATTTGTAGCTGGGTAGGTGAAATAGTGGATTGTTAGGGTTTTTACATTGAATATGCCTTTGGCATGATCTTTCCTTTGAACTATGTTGGGTAGTTTGTGAAATAGAAAATCTTTGATGCCTTTCTTTCCCCTTTCTATTTCTTGTTAGAATATTGGGACACTAATGAATCATGTCACACTTCTACAAGGTTTACAAACTCATGAACTTTGTGACATTTAAAGCTTCACCAATTATTCATTATTTTTTTTCTCTCTTTCTTTTTTCATTATGTCACACTTTTTACAATTGGAGGAAGCATTCCACAATTTTACAAAGTTCACAAACTTGTAACCTTTATTACATGGAGAACTTTGTGACTTTGCATGTCTTTTCTCTCCACTTTATTTCTTCATAGTTTTATAAATTTTGTGAAATCATTTAAACTTTGGGACATCATGAACCATATGAACTCTTTACACTTTTCTTTGTTGAGGATTGAGGGCGATGAGAATGCTATGAAAATGGAGGTTATTCCAAATAAAAATTCTTGACATGTCTTTTCTCTCCACTTTATTTCTTCATAGTTTTATAAATTTTGTGAAATCATTTAAACTTTGGGACATCATGAACCATATGAACTCTTTACACTTTTCTTTGTTGAGGATTGAGGGTGATGAGAATGCTATGAAAATGGAGGTTATTCCAAATAAAAATTCTTGGTAAGATGAGAAAGTCTTGGAATGTTAGGGATCAAAATTTAGAGGTGACTAATACATGGAACCACTTTCAAGATAAGTTTGCATATCTAACATCGATAGAAAATATAAGACAATTATGAATTAGTGGAGTTTAGAGGTGCACAAGGAAGAGTATTGAGGTAAAGGGATAGTCACAACTCTAATTATTAATATTGTTATTATATATTATAATGTTAAGTTATTATAATTTTATTATATTATTATTATTATTGATTTAATGTCTTAAAATAATATACATTGTTATATTAATAAATAGATTACATAATATTATAAATATAAAAAATAAAATATTTATATTATAATTATATATATATATATATATATATATATATATATATATAACATTAGAAAACAATATATATAATATTATTTACCTCCCTCTAAATCAACAACAAATAATTTTATTACAATACTACAAAGTCAAGTACTCCTATTACATGACAATTGTTACTACTATTACTAAATTGATATAAAGGCAAGTACTCGCCACTATGTAGCACTTGTTTGTTATTAACCTCTCCCACCTACACATTCACTCACTACAATAACTCAAACAATATCAATCTTCATATCCAATGAATAAACTTGTTATGAATTGTTTGATCAAAACATTAATAAACTTGTTATGAATTGTTTGATCAATACATTAGATGACATTTACATAAAGTAAATTAATAGAACTATTTTTAAATATCATTCAATTCAGACAGATTTTACGTGATCATTTAAACAACGGTCAGACTGACTTTACATGAGCATTTACTGACCCACTGCCATGACCCGATAAGGCCGGGGAGCCCTATTTAATGGTTCTCTTACACCCTGTTTTAATCACAGTGTTGGAGTTTTAGTTTCCATCCAATTCCCTCCTATTCTCAGTATCAGAAGGAGAAGAATAAGAATGGAGAAAGCAGGGCCAACAGAGTTGAAGGTAAAGAGGTGTGAGCCAGTCACAGTGGCTCCCTCTCTCTCTTCACCCAAAACTATCTTCCCCCTCTCCTCCATTGACAAAGCACCCATTTTTACAAGATATATCTTTAATTCATTGTTAGCCTACAATGCCCGTGACGGTATTTCTGCTCATCCTGCAACAATAATTCGAGAGGCTCTGTCCAAAGTGTTGGTGTATTATTTTCCTTTCGCTGGGCGGCTCAGAAGAAAAGAAAACGGGGAGCTTCAAGTGGATTGCACAGGCGAGGGCGCTCTCTTTTTGGAAGCAATGGCGGACAACAATCTTTCAGCGCTCGGAGATTTGGATGACGTCAATCCATCATTTCATCAGCCCCTTTTTTCACTTCCACTAACTACCACTCCTATTGAGAACTTCCATCTTCTGGTTGTCCAGGTAATTTTTAACCATGATGGATTGCTTTTATCACATGTCTTGTTACAGTGTTAGTAGTATAATTTTTTCACAGTTCATGATAAATAAATAGTATAAATGTTTCTAGTTTAAATTGTGTATGTCTTTTTGAATCGACGTTTTGTATCACATACAGTGATCCATCATCAGTAAGAAGACAATCACTGTGTATGATTCGAAACGTCGATTTAAAAATACCTACACAGGTTAAACTAAAAGCATTTATACTATTGATTATGGCGCCTTTTAATTCTTGATAATTTTTTCACAGTTCATGATAAATTATTAAATAGTATAAATGTTTCTGGCTTAAATTGTGTATATCTTTTTGAATCGTTGTTTTGAATCACATACAGTGATCCATCATCAGCAAGAGGACAATCACTGTGTATGATTCGAAACGTCAATTTAAAAAGACACACACAATTTAAACCAGAAACATTTATACTATTGATTATGACGTTTTTTAATTCTTGAATTTTTCACAATTCTAATGGGAGTACTATATAAGTTTTGTGAAATGTTTTTATTGCTAATTTTGCAATTGGAATGTTTTCTAATGTGAATATTTTTGGTTGTCCGTATAAAATTTGTATAGTTAATTTTAATATGTATTAAAAGAGATAGATTTTATGTTGTAATGTTGGGAGTGTTTAGTTGTAAAATATTATTAGATTGGGTAATGGTTTTCTTTTAAGGAAATGTATCTTTTTAATTTTTAGTAGTTTTATTCATTTTAAAGTATTTTTAATCATTCAAATTTTGAAATTTTGTTATTTTATTTTGATTAGTAATTTTTATTATTTTCATTAGATATGTAATTATCTAATATAATTTTATTTTATTATATTAAAATATATGATTTTATTAATATGATAATTATTGTCTTTTTTCTTGTTGTATTTAATTCATATAGGTAACAGAATTTATATGTGGCGGTTTTGTTGTGGGAGTGAGTTTTCACCATAGTATATGCGATGGGCAAGGAGGAGGTCAGTTTGTTAAATGTCTTGCAGAGATGGCAAAGGGACAGGTTAAGCCTTCTTTAGAACCAAGAGGGAATAGAGAGTTATTGAAGCCAAATGACTTCATACAGCTCCAATGTTATCACCTTGAATCTATTTTAGATAACATACACAATCTACATCGTCTTCCAATAATAGATGAATTGGTTCAATCCTCTCTGGTTATAAATTCTGACATAATAAAATATATCAAGAAATATTTTATGGAAGAAAGTAAAGAATTTTTCTCTACATTTGAAGTTGTTGGAGCATTGGTTTGGCAAGTGAGGACAAAGGTTCTTCCAGTTCCAGACGATCAAAATGTGAAGCTTTGCTTTACAATGGATATGAGGAGATCAATTAACCCTCAATTGCCACAAGGATACTATGGTAATGCATTTGGTATGGCATGTGCATTAGATACTGTGCAAGACCTCATAAATGGATCTCTTTTACGAGTTGCAAAGATTATAAAAAAATCAAAGCTATCTTTAAAGGATGCATATTTAATGTCAAGAATTGTTACAGACCCATCCACATCAAACATAAGTAGAGAAAAGGACAACATGCTTGCATTAAGTGATTGGAGGTGGTTGGGATTTAATGAAGTTGACTTTGGTTGGGGAGATCCACAAAATGTAAGTTCTCTACTATGTTTGGAGAAAGAGTTAGTTGTAATAGATTATTTTATCTTTGTCCAACCTCCTAAACACATGCCTCATGGAATCAAAATGCTAATGTACCTGCCCATGTCAATAGTCAAAGCATTCAAAATAGAAGTGGAATCCATGATAAACAAATACATGGATAATAAGGTTCAAATCACAACTTGCATTTTAAGTATAAAGGTTCTCTAATCTTCTAGGTGAAGTATAGAGGAAAGCATTTCTATGTATAAATGCAAATGTATTCAAAAAATTTAAGCCATGGCATGAATATTATTGTCAAAAATATTTAGTGAACTATAAATAAAAGCTTTAATTTTAATGAAAAATATAAAATATTTTATTATTATTTTATTAATGAACATCTTCTCTCTATTTAAATGATGATTTATGATGTTGATTTGTGACTATTCATAAATTTTGAAGTTTGTATTAAATGCTAAATCAATTTTCTCTTACTCTTTATTTGTGACTATTCATATATATGGATCTTATGATGGTAAATTATGTAGAACCATTGAATGACATTTAGTTCTTAGCTATGATTTTTTTATGACTTTTCTTATTGAGGGTAGTCTAGGGTGATCCCACAATAATGGGTTACACTTTTTGATCAAACTTGACATTGAAATCAACATTTTTCACTAGATCTTCACTTTCGTATGCCTATAGAAGCTAAAACATTAAGAATTTGAAAATGAAGCAAACTAGTCATTTGTGATATTTTGTGTTGAGAATCTAAATTGTGAATTATTTTATGTAGTTTTTATTAACTTAATTTTTTAACTAAACACCATTTTCAAAAATTGATGCTTTGACATTGAAATCAACATTTTTCACCAGATCTTCACTTTAGTACGCCTATAGAAGCTAAAACATTAAGAATTTGAAGATGAAGCAAACTAGTCATTTGTGATATTTTGTGTTGAGAATCTAATTATATTTTAAAAATAAATTGTGAATTATTTTATGTAGTTTTTATTGACTTATTTTTTTACTAAACATCATTTTCAAAGATTGATGCTTACTTTAGTTGCATAACTTTTTTTTATAGAAAGCATACAATTCTAATTTTTTAAATACAATGTTTTCACACCATTATCTAGTGGATGGATATTTTTTCATAATTTTTTGTTGCATATATTTTTTAATTAATTTTCTAATTCACAGTAATTATAATTTGGATATATTATACTTTCAGCTGCATAATTTTTTTTGTATTCATTTGAATTAACTTTTTTTTTTTGTATTCATTTGAACTAACTTATTTTCTTTTTTAGGAATAAGGACATCAATAGCTAGTGTAGATTCATTTTTAAGATTTTTTTTTCTCTCTTTTCCTATTTTTTCGTATGTGTGAAATAAAGACCTCAATGTTCATTGAAAAACCTACATTCACAAGAACTACATGTTTACAAAAAAATAATTTTAAATAAATTAATTTGATCCCCTAAAAGGTAAATCAAAAGTGGTTTTTTATCAGCATTTTGATAGGTGTAGAGGAGACTTCATTATAGGTATGGTTTAAAACTAGCGGCTTTCTATCCAAGTGGGTTTGATCAAACGCTCTTCAATTAAAACCCTTAAAATGGAACCTTTTTAAGGCTTAAATCATTATATTTTCTAAAAATATGTGATTTCAGCAAAAATCAGGATGTCCCAAAAAGTGTAACTCATTATTGTGGCAGCCTCAGATAGCTATGTTATTGTATTTTTTTTATTGCACTTTTGTAAAAGGATGTAGCCCCTTTCAAAACCTCCCTTTTACTAATAATAACAAAACTATAGTTATTTTGTTATAATTTAAAAATAGTAATATATTTTCTTTCATTTCAAAAATAAAATTTATTTTATTTGTAATATATATAACATATTTCCATATATGTGGATAAAATTATTTCTTATTGTGTTCCAAATACTTCTATTTACTCATAGTGTGTGATTCATGCATATTAACTTAAATACATATATGTTTGTGCTTAGGATTTTATGGATTAAATAAAGTTTGAAATTTAGTTGATTTGAAGTAATTAGTATGCATCAAAACTATGTCACAATAGCACTTACTTTTCTATAATTTTTTATGACATTGTACGAAGCAATCAAAATCAAGCTTATAATATTTTTGTAGTGTTTGATTATAATTCTTTAATTATATAAAATGATTTATATGAATTTTCTAGGCTAATTGAGTATATGCAATCAACTAAGCATAAAGTAACCTAGATTAATGAGAGATAGGATTGATTGTTTAAATAAATATGTAAATAAAAAAGAGGCTTAGGAGTAATTATCTCTAGAATCAATGGTGGGGAAATGTTTATGATCGCATATTAAATGCATTTTTATGATCTAGACATCAATGTACATGGCTTGATGAATGGGTGAGTGAGAAAATGATGATGGTTCAAATAGTAGTTTAGACACCTAAAAATGACTAATATAGTTTCATCTTATCATTTCCTCATTATCCTTATCATTTCTACTATCCATAATAATTAAATAGTTTTTAACTATTTAATTATGTTAATCTTTTTATCATATCTATATTTATTAAATATGTTTTAATTATTTAATTAATTCATATCTTATCATATTCCCTCCAACATGAATTAAAATTAAATATTTTCCTCTATAATTAAATATTTTTCAAAAAATACTTAATTAGCTAACACTCTTTCAAATAAATACAACCCCTAATCCTTACTCATTATCTAACCCTAACCCTAACTCGAACCCTAAGCCTAACACTATGTCTAAAAATAACTAAAACCCAAACTATAAGTAAACATAAACCTAATTTGTAAACCATAAAGTATAATTCTAACCCTAACCTTAACCTTAAGCATAAACCTAAACACAATCCTAACCATAAGCCATAATTATAAGCTTAAACCTAACCCTAATTCTCATAACTATAACCATAAACTAAACACTCTTATTATTCAATTCAAATATTTATATTTCATTAATTACCTGCATTCACTCTAATAACCCTATCCCTAAACCTAACCCTAACCCTAATTTCAACCCCGACTATAAGCCAAATCTAGAAACAACCCTAGAACCATAACCATAACCCTAAAAAATAATTATAAATCCAACCCTAACCCTAAACCATAAACCATAATCTTAACCTTAATGTAACCCTAACCCTAACACTAACCTTAACTTGCATAAAAAACTTAACCCTACTTGTAACCCTAAATTGAAGCCAAACAGTAAATCCAAAACTATAATCCTAACCTTAAACCTAACATAACCCTAAATGTAACCTAACTCTACACTAAGCTTAACTATAACCCTAACCCTAATTCAACTCTAATACTAACTTTGAACTCAAAAGTTTAATTAGGATTCAAATAGGGTTACATTTAGTGTTATGGTTGGGTTTAGGGTTCGATTAGGCTTATTTTGGTTAAGGTTATGATTAGAGTTTAATTAGAGTAAGGTTTAGGGTTTAATTAGGGTTATGGTTAGGGTTAGGGTAAAAATTGGGTTTAGGATTAAGGTTAGGGTTAGGGTTAGTGTTAGGTTTATAATTGTTCAATTAGGCTTATTAATAATATGTTAAGGCTTAATAGTATGATAGGGCTTAATAATATGCTAGGGTTAGCGTTAAGGTTAGTGTTAGGGTTAGAATTTAGGTTAGGGTTCTAGGGTTCAATTCTAGGATTATTTTGGTTATGGCTATGATTAGCATTCCATAGCCCTCTCCCCAACCTTGATCCTAAACCATACCCACAATCTAAGCCTATCCTTACCTTAAACTATAAACCATAAACCCTAATAGTAACCCTAACACTAACCAAATACCATAATCATAACCTTAGCCTAACCATATTCATAACCCTATTTTGCATAACAGTAACCTTAACCCTAAAGTTAAACCTATTCCGGGCATAAAACTAAGCCTAACCTTAACCTTAATGAAATCTCTAACAATAACCCAAAACCCTAACTCTAACCATTAATCTAACCCTAACCCTAGGCCTAAGCCTATCCCTAACTCTAAAACTAACCCTAACCAAATCCTTAACTATAACCCTAACACTAGCCATAACCAACCCTAATCCCAATGCTTACCCTAACTCCTATAATCATAACCTTATCCCTAACCCTAACCATAACCAATGCAACTGTAATCCTAATAGATAACCTAATCCTAACCCTAATCCTAACCCTAAATTAACCCTAACCATAATAATAACCCTAATCTTAACCTTAACCCTAATCATAACCCTAAATGTAACCCAACTCTACCCTAATATTAACCCTAACTCTAACCCTAATTGAACTCTAATGCTAACTCTGAATTGTAAGGTTTAATTAGGATTCAAATAGGGTTAGTGTTAAGGTTAGTGTTAGGATTGGGTTTAGGGTTTAATTAGGCTTATTTTGGTCAAGGTTATGATTAGGGTTTAATTAGAGTAAGGGTTAGGGTTCAATTAGGGTTAGGTTTAGGGTTCATTCAGGGTAAAAATTAGGTTTAAGATTAGGGTTAGGGTTAATTTAGGGTAAAAAATAGGTTTAGGATCAAGGCTAGGGTTAGGGTTAGGATTAGGTTGAGGAATAGTGTTAGGTTTAGCATTAGGGTTAGGGTTAGGGTTCTATTAGACTTATTAATAATATCTTAAGAGTTAATAATATGTTAGGGCTTAATAATACATTAGGGTTAGTGTTAAGGTTAGGGTTAGGGTTAGTGTTAGAGTTAGCATTAAAGTTAGGGTTAGGGTTCAATTAGGATTATTTTGGTTATGGTTATGATTAGGGTTTAATTAGATTAAGGGATAGGATTCAATTAGGGTTAAGGTTAAGATTCAATTATGTTTCAACAAGGGTTAGATTTAAGGGTATAGTTTTTGGTTAGGGTTAAGGTTATGGTTTATGGTTAGGGTTAAGGAAAGGTTAGGGTTATGATTATGGGTTATGATTTAAGGATATGTGTACAATTACAGTTAGTGTTACAATTATGGTTAGGTTTAGGGATAGGTTTAGGGTTAGGATTATGATTTAGGAATTATTGTTAAGATTAGGGTTATGTTAAATTTATGGTTTTTTATGGTTTACTATTTAGGTAAAGATTAGGGATAATCACAATTTCTCCTATAGTGACAAAAATTTAATTAAGCTACCTTTTTCAGTTGTTGGTGAAAGTCAACAGATCTTGAGATGTATGTTTGATGCTTGTTAGATGCATGTTCAATTCTTGTGAGATTGTGAAATCCTCTATATTTATAATTGAAATATAAGGTGCATGTATATTGCTTTATATTTTTGTTCTATGATTTTTCTTTATTATTTTTATTGTTTATTCTATTATTTATGATAGTTATTGATTGTTTTATTATTTTATTCTAAAATCAATAGTTGTGTTATAATTTTGAAATATTGCTTCTATTAAAATAATTTTAATTCTAAATTTTGTTACTTACTATTTTATTATTTTATTCTAAAATTAATAGTTGTGTTTTTCTACAATAAAAAAAATAGTTGTGTTTTTCTAGTAATTTTAAAATATAGCTTTTACTAAAATAATTTGAAATGATTTTGATTTTCCACAATAAAATTAATATTTATTATTTTAATTTTTAGAATAATTAATATTTTATGATTATATTTATATACACTATAAGTTATCAAATATAAATATCATATAACTTTTTACATATATTATTAATTAAAATATGAAATCTATTATAAGTTTAATATTTATCTATACTTATTTTTTAATTAATAATTTCTATTATTTTTTTTTTTTAAATTATTATTTATTTTTTATTTTAGATTATAAAATATATATTTTTAGAACATTTTTAATTTAATATTTATTTAATATTATAATATTTAATATTGGTATAATATTATAATATTTAGATATTATATATTTATTATTTATATGCACTATACATTGTTAAATATAAATATAATTTAACTTTTTACATATACTATTAATTAAATATATTATAAGTTTAATACTTATCTATATTTATTTTAAAAATATATATTATATTTATTGAAAATTATATTCAATTTATATTTATTATTACATATTATATGAAATATGATGCATACTATTAAATATAAATATTATATACATACACTCCCTTTTCCTCCCACCCTATCTCTATCTCTTTGCCTCTACCCCCTCTCTCACTCTTACCCCCTCTATATATTCCTCTCTACCTCTCTCTCTATATCACTTCCTATATCTTTATCTTTCTATCTCTTCATCTCCATGTCTCTCATTGTCCCTTTTTCTATCTCTATTTCCCCCTCTCCCTCTTTCTCTCTCCTTCTATTGCTCCCTCTCTATATGCTTATCTTTCTCACACTGCTTATATATTTCCCAAGTTATATCTATCTTTATCCCTATCTTTCCCTCTCCTTATCACTCCCTCTTTCTATTTCTTTCTACTCTCTCCTCTTTCTATTTATCTCCCCCTCTCCCTCCATCTCTATCTATTAATAAATATATATACCTCCCTCTGTATATCTCTCCATATCTCTCTCACTCATATACACACTCTCCCTCTTTCTCCTTCCCTACCTCTATCTCTATCTCTCTATATTTTTTTCTATCTATACCTCTCTCTATTACTTATCTCTATCTCCCTATCTCTCCCCCCCCCCCTCTCTATCTATATCTTATTATTTCTACCTCTCTCTCTCACTCACTCCTCTCTATCTCTTTATATCTATATCTCTCTGCATCTATCTCCCTATCTCTCTCCCTATACATCTATACCCTTTCCCTCTCTCCCCCTTCTCTCTCTATCTTAATCACTCCATCTCTCCCTCCATCTCTTCTACTCTATATCTTTATCTTTATTTCTCACTTGATCTCCCTCTCACCCATCTCTCTATCTCTTTCTATCCATATCCTTATCTATGTATATCTCCCTATCTATCTATCTACCTATCTCTTTATCTCTTTTCCTATCCCTCTCTATCTCTCTATATCACCCTCTATATATATCTCTCCCTCTACCTCTCCATCTCTTCCTCCTCTTCTTCTCTCTCCCTCTCTACATATATCTCCCTCTTCCCCATCTTCTCTCCCCCTCCTCTACCTATCTCTCCCCCATTCTCTCCATCCATCCCTCTATCTCTCCCCATTCCCCCTCTTTCTCCCTCCCTATCCCCCTATCTATCTTTATATCTCAACCTCTCTCTCCCTTTATCTTCCCATATATCTCTATATCTATTTCTTCACCTTGCCATTTATCTATTTCTCCCTCTTTTTCTCTCTCTCTCTCTCTCTATCTCCCCCTATTTCTATCTCTCTCTCCATCTATATTTGTATTTCTCTACTTATCTCTATTTTTCTATCTATTTTATCTCTCTCCCTCTCCCCCTCTCTCTATATCTCCTTACATCTATATCTTTATATCACTCTATCTCGCCATATCTCTCTCTCTATATCTCCCTCTTCCTCTTCCTCTTTATCTCTTTATCTCTTCCTCTCTATATATCTCTCTTTATCTCTCCCTCTCTATTTCCCTATCTCTCTATCTATCCCTTTCTATCTCCCTATCTCTTTATCTCTCCCTCTCTATCTCTCTATCTTTATTTATCCCTCTATATGTCTTTATATCTCTATTTGTTTGTCTCCCTCTTCCTCTCTCGTTCTATATTCATCTCTACCTCTTTCTATTTGTCTCACTCTTCCTCTCTCACTCTATATTCATCTCTACCTCTATATTCCTCCCCCCCTCCATCTCTAGAAATTTCTTCCTCTCTCTACCCATCCATCTCTCCCTCTTCCCTCTTCATAGATCTTCATTGTCTTCTTGATTCAAAGATTTTCTTTCACTCATTTTTAGAGACCTTTGTTGCACAAACAATATCATTTTCTGAATGGCCAACCAATTGAACTCATGTAATACACAAATTTATGAAAAAATTAGGCTTAAATTTTCCCTAATTGACATTCTATACCTCTTCGACGTACCCATTGCACACCAATGTACAATTGCTAGTGTAATAAAAATAGTAATATAATATAATTCATAATAATATAACATTATAATATAATAATAAGATATATGTCGACGTAGTTTATATAGATTATATTTAAGATATATATACTAGTTATATTTTTTCTATAGTCAATAGGAAAGTTTCTACCTTTAGTTAGCTTTCATAGGTTAATAATGAACAAAACATTTTTTTTTTTAATTCCAAGGTTAGGCTTAGTGGATTATCTACAATTTTATGTGTATTCTTATATTTCTTGTATAAACAATCTGTTATTGAGCTTTCTTTTTTAAATTGATTTGTTACAATATTTTTTATTAGGGGCTTCTAGAACATATTAGAATGTCAAATCTATGGGTAGATTACTTCATGAAGATGCCTCCAAGGTATTCAACTTCATAGCCCCATGTGCTTTTTATGCTTTTGTTTTCCAATGTTTGGAGAATAGAATGCAATTTTGCATTAAAAATGATTAGAAAAGACAAGTGTGCTAACAATTGAGGATATTTATACTTTTCTTTGACAATTGTTATAATGAATACAATAAATTTTATAATTTATCAAGAATAACTTTGAAAATCATTATGTTTGTACTAGATTTGATAGTCATTCATCTCACTATTTGACAGGTTGAAGAAAGAGAATAGAGAACAAAATTCATTTGCTTTGATGTACATAGATGATGATATTGTGAGGATAAGTGTTGTTCTCAAAAATTAAGAGAAGACACACATCTCTTTCTGCCTATGATACAACTTGGGTAGCCATGATCCCTTCTTTAGAAAACTCACAATTACCACAATTCCCACATTGTCTTTCATGGATAATGGAAAATCAACTTTCGGATAGATCTTGGGGGTTATTAGAATTGTCTTGTATTAAAGACCGCCTCACTCACACTTTGGCATGCCTTATAGCACTTAGAACATGGAATGTTGGCACTGAAAATGTGGAAATGGGTAAGTCAACTTTGACCTATAAATTTTCTTACGAATTTACTCTACTATATCTCATGAATATTCTTCTTTAAAATTTAAATAATATTTTGTGATTTAATTTTTCAACTAGGGGAAAGGATCCAGCAGTTGAGCATATTCCAATACTTGCTATAACAATTGTTGATTTAATATCCAATATTTTTAATAATATTGTACCAATAGTTGTGACTTTAAAGTTGTTAACTTGTTGATGATGAGTACCTATAATTGAATGAAATGTATCCCTTAGATTTAAAAAGAAACAAATCATGTGATGCCACATCAGCACACTAATAAAACATGACTTAGTGCATAATTATCAGTCTAAATTCATTTTTGGATCTTTTAGGACACCTCAACAAAATGCAATGCAAGCTGATGTCGCATCATATTTGATGATGTGGCCCTAAAATCTTAGTTATAAGTAGGGGACTTGTCAAGTAAGCTGCTGTAAATATTTGGGAGTGATTTGAATTTCCAAGGTGTTCAACTACTGGGTCCTAGATACATGAGTCTAAAACCTAATGCTCTAAGATCTTGATGTCATTTTATGATACCTCCACAAGCTTGAGATTCATAAGAGAAAATATTAGAAAGATAGCCAGCGAGAACATATATAATCCCCTAGGCTTCGATCTGATTTTCACTGTCATGTTAGAAGATGCAAGAGGCTTGTGTTTGGAACTCCCTTATGATTCACCGCCTATAAAAATGATGTTCAATAAGAGAGAAAAAATTCAAAAAAGGTAATTTTGCAATTAGTTTGTATTTTTTCCAGCACTTTTATGCCTTATTTTTGTTGCTTTCCTATAATTTTAGAATTATTTTAATTTTTGCAGCATTGAAATGAACCATATGAATGAGTATGACTCAATCCTCATTTTCATAGTTGAGGGTGTTCGGAGGATAGTTGATTGGAACAAAGTTTTAAGACATCAGAACAAGGATGGCTCGCTCTCCCATTCTCCCTCTGCAACTGCTTGTGCTCTAATGCACACTAGAAATTCCAGCTGCCTTAAGTATTTGCATTCAATGCTAGAAAATTTGGAGGATGGAGGTCGGTCCTTAAATGTTCATTTATATGATTTGATGAGATTTGCAAATGTAAGAGGCATTTTTTTGTTTGTGCAGTGCCCAGTGCTTATCCTGTAAGTTTGGTTGCTGGTCTCCTCAATGGTAAATTGTCTGGAAAGCTTAGGTATAGCAAGTCATTTCAAACGTGAGATAAAACAGGCTCTAGATGATGTCTATAGGTAATTAAGAGATCTTTTTCTTATGATTGGATGTTGTACTTTCTATGCTTGGTTTCCTTAATGCCTGAAATGAAAATTCTCCCTGGGCAGATGCCGGTGAGAGAATGAAATGATTGAAGGAATATCATCATCATCAGACATAATTAACATGTCTATCAGTTTCAGGATTTTACGGTGGAATGGATATGATGTCTCCAGGTCTTTTTAGCAAACAACTCCCTGTTTTCCTTAAGCTTTTCTTTTAAATCTCACATACTTTTTCTCTGTTAAGAATGAATACCAATTATAGCTTATGAAAGATATGTAATATTGGGAATGGTAGCTTCTAACTACAAGAGTTATTTCATGTGATTTGTATCTTCATTAAATTTTCATTTCCTATTAATGATGTCAGAAACAACCATGTAGATGTCTTTCTCAGTTACCTGAAAGATAGTGACTTCCTACTATCTCTAGAAAACAGTGGCCAAGCTGTTACAGCATTGCTGAATTTGTATTGATGTTCCCAGGCGAAAGAATTCTTGAAGAAGCAAAATCCTTCTCCAAATACTATCTTGAAAACATTACTATGGATGACCAGAATATAGTCCCCAAAGACCTTGACAAAGAGGTGATCAGTTTGTTCCTGACAGTGCAAATGACTAGTGTTTGAATTTATTTGTGTCATTGAGCTTTGTGGGTCAATATGTTCCTTACAGGTTAAGTATGCACTGGATGCCCCTTGGATGGCTAGCTTGGAGAGAATAGAACATCTAAGATACATGAAAACATTTGGTTCTGATGATATTTGGATTGGAAAGACATCTTATAGGTAGCTTTTGAATGGATCCCCATATCTATATAACCCTTTAATTTTCTTTAGTTTAAAATTTATATTCTTCTAGATGACCTCCTTAAATTGTCCTAACTATTGGACCTTCGAATTGGATTGCAGTATCCCTTTTATAGCCAAGGATTGTCTTTTAACATTAGCCAAAAAAGACTACAATATCTGCCAAGCAGTACAGCAGGAGGATTTACAGGAGTTGGAAAAGTAAGTAGGCAGCTTTTGGAAATTACAACAGGAATAATGCCACTGTTTATACTGAGAGTTTGAGAAGAGATTCTGTTGCTTTATACAATAACAGATGGAGTGCAGACTGTAAACTTGGGGACCTCCACTTTGCTCGACAAAGGCTTGTAGCCTGCTAATTTTCTGCCGCCTCAACACTTTTTAGCCCTGAAATGTCTGCTGCCCGCATCGTTTGGACCAAGAATGCAGTTCTTATTACAGTAATGGATGACTTTTATGGAAAAAGCTACCCAGCATACAATCTGGCTATTTGACCAGATTTTTTAATTAATTAAAAATAGAGATACAGTGTTCTTTCTATTTTTAATTAATTAATAAATTTGGTCAAATAGCCAGATTGTATGCTGGGTAGCCATTTCCGACTTTTATGATGTGGAGGATTCCATTGAAGAGATTCAATGCTTTGTTGAAGCTGTTTGAAGGTAATCGTATAATAAATATCCAAAATTGTTGAATTAGATGGTTATCATAATGATTTCAATGGTACAATCCATTTTAAACTTAATTCTCATTGCAAACGTCATTGCAGAGAAACATTAGGTATTGGACTGGTTAAAGTTCTGTTCTTATACAGGTCTTAGATTCCTTAATCTATCTATCTATCTATCTATATATACACACAGAAGAGTCACTAAGTACCTGTTTCAAATGTCTTGCAGGTGGGATCCAACAGAGATATGTAATTATTCAGACAATGTGAAATTTTTGTTCTCTGCAGTTTATAACACTGTCAATGATATTGCTAATAATGCCTGGGCTTTCCAAGGCCGGGACATCAGCACTCATTTAGGAGAAATTGTGGGTATATCTCCCTTGAATATAATTTATTTGTATAGTTTATTTATGTTTTACATATGCTTTGAAAAACATCATCATTACAGTAACCCATGAAAGCTTTTTTGTGCTTTTTTTTATAGTGGTACAGACTAGCAATCTCAATGATGAAGGAGGCTGAATGGACCAAAACTGGATATATACCATCGATGCAGGAATACATCGAAAATGGAAAAATATCAATTGCCTTGGAACCGATTATTTTTACATCACTCTATTTTGTAGGTCCTAAACTTTCAGAGCAAACCATCAGCCATCATGAGTACAGCAGTCTTATGCAACTTCTCAATACTTGTGGGCGCCTTTTGAATGACATTCAGAGGTATAAGGTATTCAATACCCATCTCAACCAAGTCACACCTTTGTAACTGTTAGCATATTTCAATGAAGAACTGAATTCTTCTTATGTTTTTCAGAGAGAGATCAAGCAAGGAAAGCTCAACTCCGTGTCGTTGTATTGCAAAACGCCACATCCTATTGAAGCATTATTTAAAAATAAAATTATAGGTTGTTTCTATGGGGTGTTTTGTCTAATAGTTCCTTACCGTTGCTTCCATATCTTGCATAAAAGAAAGCACTTAACTCATTTGTGAATTCTTAAAAAGAGTTAAAAAAGGAATATTTTGGTAGGAGCAAATAATTTCATCAAATACCCTTACTAAACTTACTAATGTACTATCTACAAATAATTTCATCCATTGCCCTTACTAAACCTACCAATGTACTATCTATAAATAATTTCATCAATTATCCTTACTAAACCTACCAATGTACTATTGCAAATAATTTCATCCACTACCCTTACTAAACTTACCAATGTACTTTCTATCTACAAATAATTTCATTAATTATCCTTACTAAATCTACCAATGTACTATCTGCAAATAATTTCATCAATTACCCTTACTATACCTACCAATGTACTGTCTTCCAATTTCCAATTTATGTGCAGGTGCGTTTCTTAGTTATATTCTGCTATAAAAATTACTATCAATTCACGCCTTTCTGATAATTAAACTATGATGAGTATATTGGTGGTAGCTATAGAACTTGAATAAGTTACAAAGAATTTTTTTTGTTTTTTGGTGTAACATTAGTATGATGAGTATGTTGGGTGTATAGAACTTTCATAAATTAATGTAGGAGCCAAATGCAGTCTTGTGTAAAGCACTGAATATACATAGTTTTAGTCTAGATCTGAACCTCCTCCATAACCATATAGAAATGAAATCGATAGAGGAAATAAACATTGATATTCCTTAGTTAATCGATTCAAGCCAGCAAATTAAAAATGGTCAGTGAGCTTTAGGAGTGATGTAGAGAGGTCTGCGTAATCTGTGCGGATAGCAGTGAGCCGCCGCCATGCCTTCCCATGCATGAACAAATGACTATCAACTTGAAATAGTCAAACTATGTAGGACAAGAAAATCTACGTTAAACTTAGAAATTCTTGAAGTGGTAAAATTGTGCCCATACAAATGTGCTTTAGAATATACACTTGACATCATTATCCAACACTAAATGCGTGCACACCATTAATTAGGTAAATAAAGAATCAAAGTACAACCCCAGGTGGGTGAACTAAGGTTTTTGCAGTGAATACAATGAAAAAGGAATTTATACCATTTTGTCTGTTTCTCGGTGTGTTGTTTCCTTCCTTTCAGAGCAGTAGCTCAGGTGCAACAATTCAGAGTTCCATAAATCTACTTATTTTGTGATCAACGGATCGCCATTATCAATTCATTTTCCTTTCCTCATTTCCCATGGGAGCACTTGGCTTTTCTATCATCTCCCCTTCTGCGAACTATGCAATTACTACGCTGCCATCTTCATATCCTCCTGCCAGATTTTCTCAACGGCGGTCCAGAGATGCAAAACGCCATGTTCTGATGACGCCACTTTGTTATTTAGAAAAAAATCAGAGTAACTCACCTTGTTTTTTATGATTGCTATTTGTAAATGGACTTGTCTACTTGCTGCTTGATTGTATAATAGAGAAATCATTATATTGTGTATATTATTTATGTTTATATTTTATGGTTAATATATTTTTAATCTATTATATTTTTTCTATAGTTGATAGGAAAGCTGCTACCTTTAGTCAGCTTTCTAGGTTAATAATGAACAACGTGGTTGAATACTTTAATTTTTGGGGGGGTTAAACAATTGTAGTATATATGTTGGGATTTCACCAAGCTCCCGTGCTTTCCTCCAACTCTTATCGTGTGGCCGCATCGACAGTTGTTCTAGCTCGCAGTATCGTGGTGTCCACCGCGATACTGTGGCCCATCTTCTTACAGTCTGTGGTCTCGCGGTTTCCTCACTCTTTGTTCCCCGCGATACCGCGGCCTCACTATTTGTTGTCCGTGGTTGAGCGGTTAACCGCCAGTGTGATGCTACCGCTGTCCCGTGGCCTCTTCACTAACCGCCCACGGTGGCGTGGTGTCCACCGCTTCACCACGGCTTGCCTATTTGCTGACCACGCTAATGCAGTTACTGCGACCATTGTGGCCTCTCCCGGACCACCCACGGTTGGGCAGTAACCCCCGTGGTACTGCTAGCCGGTCTTTCCATCACCACGGTAGTGTGGTAGTGCGGTATTTCATGTTTTTGGCGGTGGTTGTTAGTGGCATGTGTGCTGGCAAATATTTAATTCTTGAGGACGATTTTTTATTCCAATAGGACAATGTTTAATATGTTTGGGACATGATTTTGTTGGCTTAATTTATTAACCTTTAGTATTGTATTAATTTTATGTTGTCGTGGACTAGTGTTAAATTAGTGTGATGTTGTAATGTTTTTAGATGAGAAATAAATAAAATAGATTGCTCTGAAGAAGCAAAATTTTCATATAGCTGTTCTGATAAAAAATTTCATGAATAATATAATATATTTTCTATGCAAGAATTTTTGGTCTCTGCCTCTATTCCTTCACGTGGTATCAGAGAAAGTTCTCCATATGTAGTTTGTCTTAGAGTGTCTGAAAATCATGGCTGCAAGCACAAGCTTGAGTAATCCCCAAATTCCTTAGTTGAATGGGAAAAATTATGGTTATTGGTCAATCACCATGAGAGCTTTGTTATGTTCACAAGACTTATGAGAATTTGTTGAAAATAGTTTTCTAGAGCCGACAGATGCAGCCGCATACAATGTCTTGACACAAATAGAGAAAGATTTACTGAAAGATAACAAGAAGGAGGATTCAAAGACTTTCTTTTTCATTCTACAAGGAGTACATGAGAGCATTTTTCCAAGAATTTCAGCTACAACTAGGTCCAAGCAAGCATGGGACATTCTACAAATTGCTTACCAAGGAATGGAGAAAGTCACAACTGCAAGGTTACAAATACTAAGAAGAGAGTTTGAGACTCTGTATATGAAGGATAATGAGTTTGTAGATTCATATTTTACTCAGATAATTGGATTGGTAAACCAGATATGAACACATGGTGAGACACTAGAAGATGTCAAAGTGGTAGAGAAGATTTTGAGGTGTTTACCCACAAAATTTGAATCAATTGCAGTAACTATAAAGGAGACAAAAGACCTCACCCAGTATTCAGTTGATGAGCTTTATGCTTCACTAATTTCTCATGAGCACAGACTCAGTAGAACAACTAATATGTCATTAGAGCATGCATTCAAGTCACAAGATTCAATTAACCAAGGAAGAGGCAGAGGAAGATCAAATTTCAGAGCAAGAGGAAGAAGTTTCAACAGAGGTGGAAGAAACAGCCCGTCAAGTTCAAGTGGAAGAGGCAGCAGCCAAAACCCATCTCAAAATTATCCTCAAGGTCAAAGGTATGAAAAATCTCAAGTCCAATGCCATTACTGTAAAACATTTGGACATTATATGAATGAGTGTAGGAAGAAACAGCATGACATAGGTAGACAAAATGCAAATTTTACTAAAGAGATTCAAGAGCAAAGATCAAATAAGAGCACAATGTTTTTGGCCTGTAATGTAGCACAAACTAGTGAAAAAGATGTTTGGTTCTTAGACTCAGGTTGTAGTAACCACATGATAGGAAATTTAGAGTTATTTACAAGTCTAGATGAGAATATTGAGTCTGATGTCACCCTAGGTAATGACAATAAAGTGTCAATTAAAGGAAAGGGAAATGTTAATATTCTAACCAAGCAAGGGGAGCAAAAATATATCTCAGGTGTGTATTTCGTGCCAAGTCTGAAACACAATTTGATGAGTGTAGGACAGTTAGTTCAAAAGGGTTATAGAGTAACTTTTAAAAATGGACTGTGCACAATTTTAGACAAATACCCAAGTAGTCAGTTGATAGTTAAGATCAAGATGACAAACAAGAGAATGTTTCCCTTGAGATTTCAGCCAGATTTGAACACAAACTATGCACAAGCACAAGAGGTAATAACTGATACTCAGATTGTCTTTCAGGAAGAAGTAAAAGATGAAAACTAGCTACGGCATTTAAGATTTGGTCATTTGAATTTTGGTGGTCTGAATTTGCTTCATAGGAAGGGCATGGTTAAGGGAATACCTTTAATTGAAAAACTTGAGAGAGTTTGTGAAGGTTGCATTCTAGGAAAGTAGCATAGTGAGTCATTCCCACCAGGGAAATCAACAAGAGTTAAATCCCCATTAGAAATTGTTCACTCAGATCTTTGTGGTCCAATGCAGACACCTTCAATAGGTGGTAGTTTTTATTTTTTGACTTTCATAGATGATTATTCAAGGAAGACATGGGTTTATTCTTAAAACAAAAAAGTGAAGTGTTTGATTTCTTCCGTCAGTTTAAATCTCTTGCTGAAAAAAAGAGTGGTTATTTTATTAAAGTGTTGAGGACAGATAGAGGAGGAGAATACATTTCAAGAGATTTTTTATATTTCTATAAAGATCATGGAATTCATAAGCAGTTCACAACTAGATATACACCTCAACAGAACGGGGTAGCTGAGAGAAAGAACAAAATGATAATGGAAATGGCTAGGAGTATGCTAAAAGCTAAACATTTGACAAATGAATTATGGGCTGAAACTATATCATGTGAAGCATACATTATGAACAGATTCCCAACAAAAAGCGTCATGAATATCATCCCTGAAGAAGCATGGACTGGCAAAAAGCATAGTGTATCCCATATGAGAGTTTTTGGGTGTGTTGCATACGCACATGTACCTGATGAGTTGAGAAGAAAACTTGATAATAAAGGAGAGAAATGCATATTTGTTGGTTATAGTGATGAATCCAAAGCTTATAAACTTTACAATCCATAACTAAGAAGGTCATAATCAACAGAGATGTTCAATTTGTTGAAGATGAAGCATGGGATGGAAGTAGAGAGAGCATAGTTAATGTTTCAGTTAGTATCCCTCAAGAGGAGAATGAAATTTCAGTTCCAACAAATGTTCCTACTGTCCCAGTTCAAGCTCAAGTAAGTGGTCAACAAGTGACACCATCAAGCAATGTAAGAATAACAACAAGAGGACTGCAGACGCCAACTACAATAAGAATTTTTGGCATAGGACCTTCATGTTCACAATCAACAGATTCAAGTGATCTTTCAAATCCAACATTGGCAAGTATGAGGAGACAAAAAATCAAAAGTATAAGTGATATTTATAATCAGAATGAAGGTGAAAATAATTCTCAACAACTTAAACTTTTTGCCTTCTATTCTCAAGCTGAAGACCCAATTCATTATGAAGATGCAATTAAAGAGGAAAAGTGGATAACAACAATGGATGAAGAAATTGACTCAATTGAAAACAATCAGACATGGGAGTTGCAGAGTCTTACAAAAGACAAAGATGTAATTGGTTTCAAATGGATTTATAAGACAAAATTGAATGCAAATGGTGAATTGCAGAAACACAAAGCAAGACTAGTTATAAAAGGTTATGCACAACAACCTGGAATTGATTAAATAGAAACTTTTGCACCTGTAGCTCGACTTGATATAGTCAGAATGATATTGGCCATAGTAGCACAAAATGGATGGTTAGTTCACCAAATGGATGTTAAATCAACATTTCTTAATGGCTATCTTGAAGAGGAAGTATATATTGAACAACCACCCGGATATGAGATATTGGGTCAAGAAGATAAAGTTTACAAGTTAAAGAAAGCACTGTATGGTCTGAAACAAGCCCCAAGAGCTTGGTATAGCATAATAGACAGTTATTTTAATCAGAATGGTTTTATCAGATGCTGCAATGAACCAACACTATACACTAAAGTGAATGAAGAAGTTAAAATCTTGATTATTTGCCTGTATGTTGATGATTTAATCTTTACTGGAGATCTAATAGTTGATTTATTTAAAGAAGCAATGATGAAGGAGTTTGAAATGACAGACTTAGGTCTGATGAAATATTTTTTGGGTATTGAGGTAAATCAAGATGAAAATGAAATTTTTATTTCTCAAGGAAAATATGCTAATGATGTTTTAAAAAGATTTCATATGTTAAATTGTAAATTTGCTCCTACTCCAACGATGACTGGTCTGAAACTGAGCAAAGATGATAAAGGTTCAAATGTGAATTCAACTTTGTATAAATAGCTTGTTGGAAGTCTGATGTATTTAACTGCCACAAGGCCAAACATTATGTTTTCAGTTAGTTTAATTTTCATATTTATGGAAACACCAAAGGAGACACACTGGAAGGTTGGGAAGCGAATTCTAAGATATATCAATGGAACAAGAAATAATGGAATCCAATACTCTAGCTCAGATGAATACAAATTAATTGGTTATATAGATAGTGACTATGCTAGGAGTATAAATGACAAGAAGATCACATCTGGTTATGTTTTCCATTTCGGAACTGGAGTCATTTCATGGGCTTCAAAAAAGCAATCGATTGTCACTTTGTCTTCAGCTAAAGCTAAATATGTTGCAGCAACTAGTGTGTCATGTCAGACAGTCTGGATGAGGAGAGTTTTGAAAGAGATTCAACGTGAACAGGAAGAAGTAACAAAAATCTTTTGTGATAATAATCAGCTATTGCATTGTCAAAAAATCCAATGTTCCACAAGTGGAGCAAGCACATCGACACGCGCTACCATTTTATCAAGGAACTAATCACTAGTGGGGAGATCACCTTGGATTTCTGCAGGTTGGAGGAACAACAGGCGGACATCTTCACAAAGGCACTGGCAAAAGAATCTTTCATATTTTAGAGAGAGTGACTTGGGAATAAAGATGGCGGGAGTTGTGTTCAAGGGGGGAGTGTTGGAATTTCACCCAACTCCCATGCTTTCCTCCAACTCTTACCGTGTGGCCGCACCGACAGTTGTTCCAGCTCACGGTACTGCGGTGTCCACCGCAATACCGCAGCCTCAGTGTTGTTGTCCGCAGTTGAGCGGTTAACCACCAATGCGATGCTACCGCTGTCCCGCAACCTCTTCACTAACCACCCGCGGTGGCGCGGTGTCCACCGCTTCACCGCGGCTCCCCTATCTGCTGACCATGCTAATGTAGTTACCGCGACCACTGCGGCCTCTCCCGGGCCACCTGCGGTACCGCTAGCCGATCTTTCCATCACTGCGGTAGTGCGGTATTTCATGTTTTTGGCGGCGGTTGTTAGTGGCATGTGCGCTGGCAAATATTTAATTCTTGAGGACGGTTTTTTATTCCGATAAGACAATGTTTAATATGTTTGGGACATGATTTTGTTGGCTTAATTTATTAGCCTTTAATATTGTATTAATTTTATGTTGTCGTGGACTGGTGTTAAATTAGTGTGATGTTGTAATGTTTTTAGATGAGAAAAAAATAAAATAGATTGCTCTGAAGAAGCAAAATTTTCATATAGTTGTTCTGATAAAAAAATTCATGAATAATATAATATATTTTCTATGCAAGAATTTCTGGTCTCTGCCTCTATTCCTTCAATATACCATTTTGTTCTTTTTTGAGAAATAATTGAATTCACAGTTTGGAAGGGCAAGATTAGTGAACAATCTACAATTTTATGTGTATTCTTATATTTTTGTATAAATAATATTGTTATTGAGTTTATTTTTGTTAACTTATTTGCTACAATATTTTTTAATAGGGGCTTCTAGTTTCAAGTTCATCAATGAAAGAAACAGATTCAACACAATAATATATTAGAATATCAAATTTCTAAATAGATTACCTTTTGAAGATGCCTCCAAGTATACAACTTTATAGATTTTGTTTTCCAATGTTCCAAAGAATACAATGTAATTTTGCATTAACAATGATTAGAAAATACAACTCTACTAACAATTGAGTATATTTATACTTTGGTTTGACAATTGTTATAATGAATACAACAAAATTTATAATTTATAAGGAATAATTTTGAAAATCATTATGTTTGTACTAGATTTGATAGCCATTCATTTCACTATTTGATAGATTGTCCAAGAGAAGAGAGAACAAAATTCATTTTCTTCGATGTACATAGATGATGATATTGCGAGGATAAGAATGTTCTTCTCAGAAATTAAGAGAAGACACACATCTCATTCTGCTTATGATACATCTTGGGTAGCCATGGTCCCTTCTTTAGAAAACTTGCAATTACCACAGTTCCCATAGTGTCTTTCATGGATAATGGAAAATCAACTTTGGGATGGATCTTGGGGATTATTAGAATTAGCTTATATTAAAGACCACCTCTCTCACACTCTGGCATGCCTTATAGCACTTAGAGCATGGAATGTTCACACTGAGAATGTGGAAATGGCTAAGTCAATTTTGACCTATAACAAATTTTCTTACAGATTTACTCTACTATATCTCATGAATATTCTTCTTTAAAATTTAAGTAATATTTTGTTATTTGGTTTTTCAACTAAGAAAAAGGATTCGGTAATTGAGCATGTTCCAATACTCGTTATAACAATTGTTGATTTAATGCCCAATATTTTTAACAATATTGTACCAATAGATGTGACTTTAAAGTTGTTAGTGTTGATGATGAGTACCCATAATTGAATGAAATGTATCCTTTAGATCTAAAAAGAAATAAATCATGTGATGTCATATCAGCCTACTAATAAAACATGACTTAGTGCACAACTATCAGTCTAATTTTTTGTTTGGACCTTTTAGGACACCTCAACAAAATGCATGCTGATGTGGCATCATATTTGTTGATGTGACCCTGAAATCTTAGTTATAAGTAGGGGACTTGCCAAGTAAGCTTCTGTGAAAAATTGGGAGTGATTTGAAATTTCTAAGTAAAATTTTGAGAAGTGTGAACTTGGTGTTCAACTACTGGATCCTCTCCCTTAACTATAAGACAGTAAGAAGTGAGAGACAAGAAATGTTTGGACGAAAACATAATGAACGAAACCAACATTAGTTCTACATCCCCACACAATTTATTTCCAGACATAATATTTTGTTCAATACGTGTATGTTAATTTTGCAACCTTCAAATATGTACTTATAGAGAAGACAGAAAAACCTGACCATATGTAGTAAACAGCTGAACTAAAGCATACTTTAAGCATTAAGCATTTATTTCGACCGAAATGTTCTCGGTGTAAACCTTTCAAAATTTAAATTTTTAATTTTTATCCTTTAGTCAGACCCCCTCCGTGGAAATCATAGCCTTGAGCACATACGCCTAATCCCACTTTTCATCGTGTATGATTTAAACATTTGGGCCAAGCCTTCAGTGTGCAGGATATTATTTCATGAGTAAAATTAAATTTTATCCTATGGATACATGAGTCTAACACCTAATGCTCTAAGATTTTGATGTCATTTCTTGATTCCTCCACAGGCTTGAGATTCATAAGAGAAAATCTTACAAAGATAGCCAGCGAGGACAGATATAATCCCCTAGGCTTCGATCTGATCTTCACTGCCATGTTAGAAGATGCAAGAGGCTTGTGTTTGGAACTCCCTTATGATTCACCGCCTATAAAAATGATGTTCACTAAGAGAGAAAATATCCTTGAAAGGTAATTCTGCAATTAGTTTGTATTTTTTCAGCACTTTTCTGCCTTATTTTTGTTGATTTCCTATCATTTTAGAATTATTTTAATTTTTGCAGCATTGATATGAACCATATGAATGGGTATGATTCATCTCTCATTTTCAAAGTTGAGGGTGTGAGGAGGATATTGATTGCAACAAAGTTTTAAGACATCAGAACAAGGATGGCTCGCTCTTCCATTCTCCCTCTACAACTGCTTGTGCTCTAATGCACACTAGAAATTCCAGCTGCCTTAAGTATTTGAATTCAATGCTAGAAAATGTGGACAACGGAGGTCGATCCTTAAATGCTCATTTATATGGTTTGATGATATTTTTGTCATGTTCATGCAAATGTAACAGGCATTTTTTCGTTGGTATAGTGCCCAGTGCTTGTACTGTAAATTTGGTTGCTGGTCTCTCAATGGAAAGCTTAGGCATATCAAGACTTTTCAAACATGAGATAAAACAGGCTCTAGATGATGTCTATAGGTAATTAAGAGATCTTTTGCTAATGATTGGATGTTGTACTTTCTATGCTTGGTTTCCATATTGCCGGAAATGAAAATTCTCCCTGGGCAGATGTTGGAGAGAGGATGAAATGATTGAAGGAATATCATCAGCATCAGACATAATTAACATATCTATCAGTTTCAGGATTTTACGGTGGAAAGGATATGATGTGTATCCAGGTCTTTTGAGCAAACAACTCTCTGTTTTCCTTAAGCTTTTCTTTTAAATCTCACATATTTTTTCTCTGTTAAGCATGAAATACCAATTATAGCTTATGAAAGATATGTAATATTGGGAATGGTAGCTTCTAACTACAAGAGTTATTTCATTTGATTTGTATCTTTCATTACATTTTCATTTCCTATTAATGATGTCAGAAACAACCATGTAGATGTCTTTCTCAGTTACCTGCAAGATAACTTCCTACTATCTCTAGAAAACAGTGGCCAAGTTGTTACAGCATTGCTGAATTTGTATAAAGCATCTCAGTTGATGTTCCCAGGAGAAAGAATTCTTGAAGAAGCAAAATCCTTCTCCAAAAACTATCTTGAAAACATTACGATGGATGACCAAAATATAGTCCCCAAAGACCTTGACAAAGAGGTAATCAGTTTGTTTCTTACAGTGCAAATGACTAGTGTTTGAATTTATTTGTGTCATGGAGCTTTGTGGGTCAATCTGTTCCTTACAGGTTAAGTATGCACTGGATGTCCCTTGGATGGCTAGCTTGGAGAGATTAGAACATCTAAGATCCATGAAAACGTTTGGCATAGAAAGTACAACATCCAATCATAAGCAAAAGATCTCTCAATTACCTATAGACATCATCTAGAGCCTGTTTTATCTCATGTTTGAAAAGTCTTGATATACCTAAGCTTTCCAAACTACTTACCATTCAGAGACCAGCAACCAAATTTACAGGATAAGCGCTGGGCACTGGTTTCCACATTGCCTGAAATGAAAATTCTTCCTAGGCAGATGCTGGAGAGAGAATGAAATGATTGAAGGAATATCATCAGCATCAGACATAATTAACATATCTATCAGTTTCAGGATTTTACGGTGGAATGGATATGATGTGTCTACAGGTCTTTTGAGCAAACAACTCCCTGTTTTCCTTAAACTTTTCTTTTAAATCTCACATACTTTTTCTCTGTTAAGCATGAATACCAATTATAGCTTATGAAATATATGTAATATTGGGAATGGTAGCTTCTAACTACAAGAGTTATTTCATGTGATTTGTATCTTTCAGTACATTTTCATTTCCTATTAATGATGTCAAAAACAACCATGTAGATTTCTTTCTTAGTTACCTGAAAGATAACTTCCTACTATCTCTAGAAAACAGTGGCCAAGCTGTTACAACATTGCTGAATTTGTACAAAGCATCTCAGTTGATGTTCCCAGGTGAAAGAATTTTTGAAGAAGCAAAATCCCTCTCCATAAACTATCTTGAAAACATTACTATGGATGACCAAAATATAGTCCCCAAAGACCTTGACAAAGAGGTAATCAGTTTGTTTCTTACAGTGCAAATGACTAGTGTTTGAATTTATTTGTGTCATGGAGCTTTGTGGGTCAATCTGTTCCTTACAGGTTAAGTATGCACTGGATGTCCCTTGGATGGCTAGCTTGGAGAGATTAGAACATCTAAGATACATGAAAACGTTTGGCATAGAAAGTACAACATCCAATCATAAGCAAAAGATCTCTCAATTACCTATAGACATCATCTAGAGCCTGTTTTATCTCATGTTTGAAAAGTCTTGATATACCTAAGCTTTCCAAACTATTTACCATTCAGAGACCAGCAACCAAATTTACAGGATAAGCGCTGGGCACTGGTTTCCACATTGCCTGAAATGAAAATTCTCCCTAGGCAGATGCTGGAGAGAGAATGAAATGATTGAAGGAATATCATCAGCATCAGACATAATTAACATATCTATCAGCTTCACGATTTTACGGTGGAATGGATATGATGTGTCTACAGGTCTTTTGAGCAAACAACTCCCTGTTTTCCTTAAACTTTTCTTTTAAATCTCACATACTTTTTCTCTGTTAAGCATGAATACCAATTATAGCTTATGAAATATATGTAATATTGGGAATGGTAGCTTCCAACTACAAGAGTTATTTCATGTGATTTGTATCTTTCAGTACATTTTCATTTCCTATTAATGATGTCAGAAACAACCATGTAGATTTCTTTCTTAGTTACCTGAAAGATAACTTCCTACTATCTCTAGAAAACAGTGGCCAAGCTGTTACAACATTGCTGAATTTGTACAAAGCATCTCAGTTGATGTTCCCAGGTGAAAGAATTTTTGAAGAAGCAAAATCCCTCTCCAAATACTATCTTGAAAACATTACTATGGATGACCAAAATATAGTCCCCAAAGACCTTGACAAAGAGGTAATCAGTTTGTTTCTTACAGTGCAATGACTAGTGTTTGAATTTATTTGTGTCATGGAGCTTTGTGGGTCAATCTGTTCCTTACAGGTTAAGTATGCACTGGATGCCCATTGGGTGGCTAGCTTGGAGAGAATAGAACATCTAAGACGCATGAAAACGCTTGGTTCTGATGATATTTGGATTGGAAAGGCATCTTACAGGTAGCTTTTGACTGGATCCCCATATCTATATAACACTTTAATTTACTTTAGTTTAAAATTTATATTCTTCTAGATGGCCTCCTTCAATAGTCCTAACTATTGGACCTTCGAATTGAATTGCAGTATCCCTTTTATAGGCAAGGATTGTCTTTCAACATTAGCCCAAAAAGACTACAATATCTGCCAAGCAGTGCAGCAGGAGGATTTTCAGGAGTTGGAAAAGTAAGTAGGCAGTTTTTGGAAATTACAACGGGAATAACACCCTTGTTTATACTGAGTTTGATAAGAGTTTATGTTGCTGTCTACAATAACAGATGGAGTGCCGACTGTAAATTTGGTGACCTGCACTTTGCTCGACAAAGGCTTGTAGCCTGCTATTTTTCTGCCGCCGCAACACTTTTTAACCCTGAAATGTCTGTTGCCCGCATCGTTTGGACCAAGAATGCAGTTCTTATTACAGTAATGGATGACTTTTATGATGTGGAGGGTTCCATTGAAGAGATTCAATGCTTTGTTGAAGCTGTTAAAAGGTAATCGTATCATAAATATCCAAAATTGTTGAATTAGATGGCTATCATAATGATTTCAATGGTACAGTCCATTTTAAACTTAATTCTCATTGCAAACGCCATTGCAGAGAAATATTAGGTATTGGACTGGTTAAAGTTTTGTTCTTATATAGGTCTTAGATTCCTTAATCAATCTATCTATATATATATACACACAGAAGAGTCACTAAGTACCTGTTTCAAATGTCTTGCAGGTGGGATCCAACAGAGATATGTAAGTATTCAGACAATGTGAAAATTGTTATGGATGCAGAAGCTTTAACCTAGAATCATTAAATTTATACCACAAATTAGATGGAAAGAAGTAATGAGAAAAAATGAAGAAGAATAACAGAACAAATGAAAATACACATATTTACGTAGTAAAACCTTGACAATATGCCAAGGAAACATCCACGGGGCAAGTATTGGTAATCTTATTGCTCAGAGGAAAAACAATTATGTCTGCAATCTTCACAGATGCTGCAATATTGCTCTTACAATTCATAATGATTATGCCTTCAAGAGACCAAAGATTTATAACCTCTTGAAGATAACAGCAATCTCTCAACATAGAATAAAACCCGATTTATTCCTTCAAAGAAATTGGAAACTTCCTTTCGAAAGTAAAAAACTGTTTTTTTTTTCTAAAATAAGAGAAATATTGTTTTATCAAGTTTTCACAATCTTGTTTTTCTTGTTGTCACAATCCAACAATCTCCACCTTGACAATAATTTACCTAATACTTTCCCAAGCCCATGCATCACCCCTTTTGCAAACCAAGAGAAGCCACACTCCACTTCAGCTTCTCTACCAATACTGGTTTAGTAAACATATATGCACAATTTTTAGGTGTATGAACCTTTTCAAGGGTTACTCCAACTCCATCAATAACCTATCTTACAAAATGGTACTTAATTTCAATATGCTTGGTTCTACTATGATAAGCTGAATTTTTAGCCAAATGGATAGCACTTTGACTATCATAGAATACAATCACATTGTCCTACACTTTTCCAAGCTCAACCAAAAAACCCTTCAACCAAATTGCCTCTTTACATGCATGTGAGACAACCATATACTTTGCCTCAGTTGTGGATAAAGCAATTGTTTCTTGAAGATTTGACATCCAACTAATTGCTCCACCTACAAGAGTAAAGACATAACCTGGTGTAGATCTCCTTTTGTCCAAATCACCTACAAAATCAGAATCAACATAACCACACACTGAACCGCTGCAACCATTATAGGTGATACAATAATCACTTGTGCCTCTAAGATATCGAAGCACCCATTTCACTACTACCCAATGCTCTTTACCTAGATTTTCCATGTATCTACTAATAACACCAACTGCATGTGAAATATCCAATCTTGTACATGCCATCGCATACATTAAACTTTCTACTGCATTAGCATAAGATATACAAGACATATAATCCTTTTTCTTTTGTAGTACTAGGACATAAACTTGAAGAAAGCTTAAATTGGGAAGCTAAAGGGATATTTACAGGTTTCACATTTTACATACCAAATCTTATGAGGATCTTCTCCACATATTTCTGTTGTGATAAACAAAGCTTACCATGTTCCCTGTCTCTGTATATCTCAATGCCCAAAAATTTGTTTTGTTGCTCCTAGATCCTTCATATCAAAAGTCCTAGCCAACTGAGCCTTTAACTTATTAATTTCAGCCATGATTTTACTTGTTACAAGCATATCATCAACATATAATACCAAGATAATGAATAAACCATATTCCAAACTTTTAAAGTAAACAAAATGGTAATACTCACTTCTTACAAATTCTTGGCTCAGCATGAAGGAATCAAACTTCTTGTACCATTGCCTGGGTGACTATTTCAGGTTGTACAATGACTTCTTGAGCTTGCAAACAAATTTCTTGTTGCAATATTGAACAAGCTTTTCTCGTTGTTCCATATATATCTCTTCATGGGTAAATGCACCAATCTGTGACACAATTTAGGTGCCAAATTGAAAAAACGATAAAAAAAACTCTAAAATAGACTTTTGGCACATGCCAAATGACTACAAAGCCATTTGGTGCATGCCAAATGGCTAAAAAGACATTTGGCATGCGCCAAATGTCTTTTTAGACATAAAAAAAAAAAAATTAGGTTTCAAACCCTCATTTTGTCTTCAACCTGCGGTCTGAGAAAGAGGATTTCAGGTCTGCAACTCGCGCTCGCCAAATCTCTTCCATTTTATGCATCTTTAGCTTGCCATTTTCCACGAGGATGCTACCAACAAGTCGGAGAGGTCAAAGATTGCAAAGAGGTGTGTATTTTTATTCTATTTATTTCAAATTTGATTTGGAATGCAAATTTAAATAGATTTTTATAATAAAACTTTGTTCTAATTCTCAGGGAATGAATCTCCACCTCAAAACATTGAGAATTCACAATCACCCCCTCATGAAGAGCCTCCTATGCAAGAACAACCCGAAATCCCTCCATCAATTCATAGGCATCCTCAAGGAACACAAGAAAATATTCAAAATCAAATTGAAAACAATAAAAGAGACATTCAACAATTAATTGCAAGATTAACCAAGTATGTCGAAACCCACCCTTATAGGAGAGGGATTGCTGAATCATTGAAGTCAATTTTAACTCATGTAGGATAAATGAGCGAGCAAATGAATTTTTGGTCAACTAAGAGGCATGAGATGAGACAATTTTATGTTAATGGTTTGTCATATGCAGATGTCAATAAACTAAAAATTAGCAAAGCCGAGTTGTGTGCCCTATTTAAAGACCCAAAAACCAATGAACCTTTGTCCTATGCATGCAAGAGGTTCCCCATCCATTGGTGCCACCATGAGTTAATTAAAAAAAAAATTTGGGAGCGGTGGTGGATGGTATTTTACCAACCTCCATGCAAATAATGATGAGGTACCGCAATAATTTTTGAGGAAAATCTTTTGCGAGTTTGTCCTCAATAAAATGCCAAACTATTTTGACATCTTAGACTTTCAGGGTAGAGGTGGGGACTCCACACACGATAGACCTGTTGCACGACATAATCAACAGTTGGCATCGAGAGCCTTGGGCAGACCCATGGTGGAGCATGTCATTGTTCCTTACATTGTTAAGTGCAGTGTAGAGGTGGACATGATGAAGTCAATTGGCTCACTCACCCAAACCATTTTACAGTGTGCGAGTCCTCTAGTAGAGCCTGGTGTGGAGGAGATGTGTAGGCCCCGATCTCCACCCCACCATTGTGGCGCTTGTGGTGTTGTTTGCACATACGATTATCAGGGTGCTCGTGATGCAGCTACACAGCCTACGTCAGTTGCAGAGGCGATGGATTTCACAGATGATATTCTGAATGATACATTTGGCATTGACACTCAAGTAAAATTTAGCAAGTTATTTTAATGTTGTTTATTAAAATATATTTTGAAATTTAAGAATAACTAAATTAGTAGAATTTTGATATGATGAAATTTCAGGGTCGCACAGTTCATGAGGGATGCTCTATTCCTATAGACCCTTATACATTCTCGACGATGAGTCCACATGTATGCAACTAGTATTGAAGATATTATTATTGCATTTGAACAGTTGAATGTTATATTTGAATGTTTGTCTCATAACATGCTTCGGATTTCAAACAGTTTCCTAGTGCACCTTCTTCCTCCACACTTTTCAATTCATATCCTCAAACAACATACACTTAGGTAGCCTTTATTCATTAATGGTGTTGTAAATCTATGTTAGCTAGTTTTCGTAATTTTGTGTATATACATATCTAAAAAATTGATGAGAAACACAAACATTGCATTCAAGTATTCCTTGATTGTGTCACATTATGTTCTCCTATATCAACATGATACCTGGGATATTGTTTCATTTGCAGATGTTGATAAGAGATAGCCCTAGTGATGTTGGTGGCACGATGGACCATGGAGTTGCTACAGTAATAGCCAGTTCTCATCCATTGAGAGAGGTATGGAATAGATTAGTCGATTTGACATTATATTTGCTCTTTTATGGTATATTATAGAAAATTTTCACGATAATTTTATGTAGTTTAATTTCTATCTTCATGGTTGCTACAGGTGGTTTTCACTCTAGATCGTGGATGTGGTGATGTTGTAAATGTGCATGATGACTATATGTATGCGGTAAGTGATTATATATTTTGTTATATGCCATTCCACAATTCAATTTCTATGTTTTAACATCTTTACTTTTAACTGTATCAGTTGAAGGTCCAGAGTGAAGAGAGGAGGAGTAGCGAGTGTGTTGGAAAGACAAGAGAAGCAAAAGTCAATCCATCCAGCCGAATTTCAAAGGCAGCACGAGATCTATTTCCTTCCCCTAGAGGGAAATGACTATGTATTAGTGTTGTTTGTTGTATGCCTATGTGGCATTTTGGAACATATGTTTTGTACTATTGATATATATACGTGATATTTTATGTCTATATGGCTCCTTTGTACTAAGTCTATATGGCTTTTTTGGATATATTTATATACTTTTATCAATATATATCATTGTATAGCCTTTCGGATTTTTGATTAAAGAAACTCTTATTTTGCTACTACCATTCTTGAATGATGTTATCATGCGTATCGTGTAAGTTGTATGCTTGAATGTTGTAGGAATGGATCTAATGCTTAATTAATTACTGTTGAATGCTCAATAAGCCCCATCTAAATCGTATTGTATAAATAAGCTCCATTCGTGGTGTTTTGTATCCTTTAGAATGCTTCAATTACTTGTGCCTCACTGATGCAGAGGCAAGGAGTCTCAAACCCAATCAGTCTAACAACCTACCTTCAAGGGGCTCCTAACAAGATTAATACAACCTATTTTGAGCAATCTACACAGCCTCAAAGCCCCATCAAACCAAACTCTTCATTCAACACCTTACCCAACAATCCACCCTTGTAGCACTCAAAACCCGGTCCAAGCCTAATTTCTCCCAACCTTTCCAAAACACCTGACCATTTAAAGGTGGATTAAGATACCCTTTTCAGGGTTACACAACATATGCCAAAACCAATAGTAACTCTTTTGGACCAACATGAAATTTCAATACACCTCCCTCGCTCTAGGCTTCACAATTAGGCCTAATTTCCAAAGGAACCCCCTCACAAACTCAACTCCAAACCAAGGAAACTTGAAACAGTCTTAGGGATGCTCACCAAACTTAGGATTCTCCCATTTTAAGAGCCCCAAGAACTTGTTCTATTCCTCTACTCACAAACCCTCCTAAACCTTCACAAAAACAAGGGTTTTAAAGAAACTCATAACTCCATACCTCCCCCAATCCTTCCAAAGGTCCAAACACCCCATAATACCTCTTCCCTAACTTAAAATACACTCACAATCCCATTCCTTTTAGTATTTCTCATATTCACTACTTGAGTTCCTTACTTTCATGGTGGAAACACCCCTAAACAACATTAGAACTTCACACCCCATTGATTTTATTCATTCTCTTGGCCTCCAAAGTATTCATACACCAAACTAATCATGGTATAGGCTAATCCACCATGCCACAGGGTCAGAATAGTAGGTGGATTGGCTAATGTGTTATGGTGTTGCCCTCAAAACCCCTAACAAAGAAAACAAAGCAGTAACCAAGTTTGTTGATCCCACACACACTAACGGTGGATTTAAACCTTCAAAACAAATGCAAAGAGAGAAAACACGTATGCAATCAGGTATCCAAAGCCTCAAGTCATGATAGACTTGTATGGGCCTGTGCAAGGCAAAGAAAATTCAGGAAAACAAATAAAACCAGTGATCAGTGTTTTCAAAAGTATATTTTCTTATTAGAAACTGAACAAAATCAACCCTCAACTCGGGGTATTACAGAAATATATCTTGATACCACCTTCCAACTACCCCTTGAGTCGATCAACCACCATAACCACCCTTTGTTAGACTTTTAAGATGGCAATTTGCCAATTTTGCTCTTAATTACTATTCATTCACAACTTGATTTTGCAAATACCACCTAACTGACCTATTTAGCCTTTTAAATACAATTGCAAGGTATTTCCATACCATATAAAGATATAAAGAGCAAATAAAATAAATATTTTAACTAATGAATTGTAAAAAATGGATTTTTGTAGTTTATATTCATGTCGTTGATTACATTGCATTGCACATCTTTCAAAGTCAAAGCATTACTTCACTTTGCATAACTAATAAGTAGATGCTGATAGATGCCAAAAATTTAATTACAATATAGTTTGTACAAAGTCAACCTAAGCAGTTATGCAATTTCTTCACATTGCATAACTAATAACTAGGAGCAGTTGCCAATTGCATTTTCTTATCATGGCATTCTATGAGACCAAATTTCTTAGAGATATTTTTTTAAATAGTTCCCTGCCTTGTCTGTGTTACCAAATTTTTCATACATGTCTACCAAAGCATCTTCTCAAACAGTTCACTGCCTTGTTGCTATGGCTAAAAGCCTAAAACAAGTGATTTTGAACAAGCTATGTATGCTTCAAAAAAATATATCAAAAGCATAATAGTAAGCAATAGCATAGACAAGGTAGTGAACTGTTTGAAAAAATACATCAAAAAAATTGCTTTGAAATGATAAATTTAGCTGTGCTTTCACTCTTCTTTAACATTGTATATCTGCTCCTTTTGGTTTTCTATTTGTGTGATGGTAGACCAATGTTTAAGCCCTATGTATAATCTCAATTGGTATTTATTTTTTTAGTCATAGCAACAAAAATATTTTGGGGAATAAATTGGCAAACCAAAAGTATAAGATTTTTTGAAAAAATGGGAAAAAATCGTGAAAAAATAGAGAAAAAATCAGATTTAATAAAAACGTAAAAAATTGTATAACAAGAGATAAAAACTATCTTTTTTTAAATTGAAAGGAATTTTCATAGCATAGAGATATAGAGATCAAATAAATAAAGAGTTTAACTAATGAAATGTAGAAAATAGATTTTTGTAGTTTATATTCATGCATTGCACATCTTTCAAACTCAAAGCATCACTTCACATTGCATAACGAATAACTAGATGCTGGCAGATGATAAAATTTCAATTTCAATATAGCTTTTTACAAAGTCAACCTAAGCAGTTATGCAATTACTTCACATTGCATAACTAATAACTAGGAGTAGCTGCCAATTGCTTTAGCTTGTCATGGCATTCCATGAGACCACATTTCTTTGAGGCATTTTTTCAAATAGTTCATTCCCTTGTCTATGCTACGACATTTTTCATATATGTCTACCAAAGCATTTTATCAAATAGTTCATTGCCTTGTTGCTATGGCTAAAAGCCTAAAACAGATGCTTTCGAACAAGCTATGGATGCTTGGAATTTTTTTATTAAAGCATAATAGTAAGCAATAGCATAGACAAGGCATTGAACTTTTTGAAAAAATGCCTCAAAGAAAAGTGGTCTCATGGTGATGGAATGCCATGACAAGCCATAGACAAAGCAATGAACTGTTTGAAAAGATGCCTCAAAGAAATGTGGTCCCATGGTGATGGAATGCCATGATGAATGCCTATGGTGATGGACTGTCATGGCATTCCATCACCATGAGAATACATTTCTTTGAGGCATATTTTCAAACAATTCACTGCCTTGTCTATGGTATGACATTTTTCATACATATCTACTAGAGCATTTCATCAAATAGTTCACTACCTTGCTGCTATGGCTAAAAGCCTAAAATAGGTGATTTTGAACAAGCTATGGATGCTTGGAAAAAATCTATCAAAGCATAATAGTAAGCAATAGCATAGACAAGGCAGTGAATTGTTTGAAAAAATGCCTCAAAGAAAATGTGGTTTCATGGTGATGGAAGGCCATGACAAACCATAGACAAGGCAGTGAACTGTTTGAAAAAATGCCTCAAATAAATGTGGTCTCATGGTGATGGAATGCAATGACAATAATCACCATGAGACCACATTTCTTTAAGGGCATTTTTAAAAACAATTCACTGCCTTGTCTATGCTACCACATTTTTCATACATGTCTACCAAAGAATTATGTTAAACAGTTCACTACCTTGCTACTATGGCTAAAAGCCTAAAACAAGCTCTTTCGAACAAGCTATGGATGCTTGGAAAGAATCTATTGAAGCATAATAGTAAGCAATAGCATAGACAAGGTAGTGAACTGCTTGAAAAAATGCTTCAAAGAAATGTGGTCTCATGGTGATGGAATGCCATGACGAATGCCTATGGCTATGGATTTTCATGGAATTCCATCACCACGAGACCACATTTCTTTGAGGCATTTTTTCAAATAGTTTACTGCCTTGTCTATGCTATGACATTTTTCATACATGTCTACCAAAGCATTTTATCAAACAGTTCACTGCCTTGTTGCTATAGCTAAAAGCCTGAAACAGGTGCTTTCGAACAAGCTATGGATGCTTGGAAAAATTCTATCAAAGAATAATAGTAAGCAACAAGCTATGGTCTCATTGTTTTTCTTCACATGAAAATTAGCACGATTTTATTCGCATTTTTTTGCAGGTTTTAAAAGCATTTTTTAACAATTTTTTATTTTTTTCCGATCTGACGAGAAGTTTCTAAGCGTCATGGTGTCCGAGTAATAGCATACTGAGGTTCGTAGCCATTTTGCACTTTGGAGCCTTAAGGGATCGATCCGGTTGAACATAGCTTGAAGCGATTCAGCGTATTTGGGTGTGAAAAAGGACCATGCCTAGCGTAAACATACCTATTCGGACACATTGTAACAATTCATTTGGTCACACGAGGTGCAAAACGAAAGTTGTACCACTTTGCAACTTTCAACTACTTGCATTTGACAACTTTTTCCCCGAGTGAAAATTCGCCAGCACAGGAAAATGCCTCCGTGATAGCGAAAACTAAGCAAGGTTATTGTAGAGGGGCCCAACATGATCTTTTAGGATCAGACGAGAAGTTTCTAAGCGTCACGGTGTTCGAGTGATAGCATGCTGAGAATCGTAGCTATTTTGCACTTTGGACCCTTAAGGGATCGATTTGGTTGAACGTAGCTCGAAGCGATTCCACGTGTTTGGGTGCGAAAGAGGACCATGCCTAGCATTAATATACCTATTTAGATGTGTTGGAATAGTTCGTTTGGTCACACGAGCTACAAAACGAAAGTTGCACCACTTTGGAACTTTCAACTACTTGCATTTGACAACTTTTCCCCCAAGTGAAAATTCGCGAGCACAGGAAAATGCCTTCGAGATAGTGAAAAATGAGAGAGGTTATTGTAGAAGGTCTCAACATGATCCCACAGGATTAGACGAAAAGTTTCTAAGCATCACGGTGTCCGAGTAATAGCATGCTGAATTTCGCAGCCATTTTGCACTTTGGACCCTTAAGGGATCGATCCGGTTGAACGTAGCTCAGAGGGATTTCGCATGTTTGGGTGTGAAAGAGGACCATGCCTACCATAAACATACCTATTCAGATGCATTGGAACAGTTTGTTTGGTCACACGAGCTCCAAAACGAAAGTTGCACCACTTTGCAACTTTCAACTACTTGCATTTGACAACTTTTTCCCCGAGTGAAAATTCGTCAGCATAGAAAAATGCCTCTGAGATAGAAAAAACTGAGTGAGGTTATTGTAGAGGGGCCCAACATGATCCCATAGGATCAGACGAGAATTTTCTAAGCGTCACGGTGTCCGAGTAATAGCATGTTGAACTTTGCAGCCATTTTGCACTTTGAACCCTTAAGGGATCGATCCGGTTGAACGTAGCTCAGAGTGATTCCATGTGTTTGGGTGCGAAAGAGGACCATGCCTAGAGTAAAAGTACCCACTCAAACACGTTGGAACAGTTCGTTTGGTCACATGAGCTACAAAATGAAAGTTGCACCACTTTGCAACTTTCAACTACATGCATTTGACAACTTTTTCCCCGAATGAAAATTCGTCAGCACAGGAAAATGCCTCTGAGATAGCGAAAACTGAGCAAGGTTATTGTAGATAGGCCCAACATGATCTTGTAGGATTAGACAAGAATTTTTGAAGTGTCACAGTTTTCGAGTAATATAATGCTCAGGTTCGCAACCATTTTGCACTTTGGACCCTTAAGGGATCGATCTGGTTGTACGTAGCTCGGAGCGATTCCGCCTGTTTGGGTGCGAAAGAGGACCATGCCTAGCATAATCATACCCACCCGAACACGTTGGAACAGTTTGTTTGGTCACACGAGTTGCAAAATGAAAGTTGCACCACTTTGCAATTTTCAACTACTTGCATTTGACAACTTTTTCCCTGAGTGAAAATTTGCCCCCACAGGAAAATGCCTCCGAGATAGAAAAAACCAAGAGAGGTTATTGTAGAGGGGCCCAACATGATCTTCTAGGATCAGACAAGAAGTTTTAAATCATCACGATGTCTGAGTAATAGCATGTTGAGGTTCGCAGCCATTTTGGACTTTGGACCCTTAAGGGATCGATCTGGTTCAACGTAGGTCAGAGCGATTCCACGTGTTTGGGTGCAAAAAAGGACCATGCCTAGTGTAAACGTACCCACCCAGACATGTTGGAACAATCCATTTGGTCACACAAGCTACAGAAAGAAAGTTGCACCACTTTGCAACTTTCAACTACTTGCATTTGACAACTTTTATTCGAATGAAAATTCGCCACCACAACAAAATGCCTCCGAGATAGCAAAAACCGAGAGAGGTTACTATATATGGGTCAAACATGATCTTCTAAGATCATATGATAAGTTTCTAAGCATCACAACATCCGATTAATAGCATGTTGAAGTTTGCAGCCGTTTTGCACTTTGGACCCTTAAGGGATCGATCCGGTTGAACGTAGCTTGGAGCGATTCCGCGTGTTTATGTGAAAAAAAGGACCATGTCTAGTGTAAACATACCTATTTGGACACGTTGGAACAATTCATTTGGTCACACGAGCTGCAAAACGAAAGTTGCACCACTTTGCAACTTTCAACTACTTGTATTTGACAACTTTTTCCCCGAGTGAAAATTCGCTAGCATAGGAAAATGCCTTCGAGATAGCAAAAAATGAGAGAGGTTATTATAAAGGGGCTCAACATAATCTTGTAGGATCAAACAAGAAGTTTTTAAGCATCACGGTGTCTGAGTAATAGCATGTTGAAGTTCACATCCATTTTGCACTTTGGAGCCTTAAGGGATCGATCCGGTTGAACATAGCTCGGAGCGATTTCGTGTGTTTGAGTGTGAAAGAGGACCATGCCTAGCTTAAAAATACTTATTCGGATGTGTTGGAATAGTTCGTTTGGTCACACAAGCTACAAAACAAAAGTTGCTCCACTTTGCAATTTTCAACTACTTGCATTTGACAACTTTTTCCCGGAGTGAAAATTCGCCACCACAAGAAAATGCCTCTGAGATAGTAATAACCGAGAGAGGTTATTGTAGAGGGATCCAACATGATCTCGTAAGTTCAAACAAAGATTTTTTAATTACCACGGTTTACGAGTAATACCCTGTCAAATATTGTTGCCCTTTTGCACTTTGCACCCTTAAGGGATCAAGTCGGTTGAACCATAGTAGTTGTTTGGTTGAATGTCATACCCTAAGGTATGTTAGAGATGACCTAGGTTGCATCGATTTCTATGAGGCATATGCTGCCCCTACCTTGTCAACCCTATGGATTTGACAAGCTAGTGAGCTCACTAGCTTGCCAATTCGGTAGGATTGACAAGGTAGGTGGTGTAGGAGCACCTAGGCACCTACTCACAAATCTCCATGTTTGATGGTTAGAATGCACCCTTGCATTAAAAATGTGTCAACAAGTGAGTTTGAAATCCTAAAAGGCAACTTGAAATATTGTATCTCAATGACATAATGGATTCATTAGTTTAGTTAGTAGGAAAAGTGATACAGTTGCAAATTTATGAGTTGCATAATGCAACAAATTTGTAATTGCAACGGTTATGTGTTTTGAAAATTTGGTTTCTTGGTGGTTAGGGGCATTGATCAGTTATAGGAGGATGATAAATTCTATGTAAAGCCTAGAGAGGCTCGATTTGTGGCTATTGGATTGGAGGGAAAAGAATAAAGCTTGGAAATTACTTTGTTTTCTCATAGTTTTACTGATTTTTCTGAGTTCCCTACCTGTGTACAGGCCGAACAGGTCTTATATGTATTGAATTCCCTTGAGAAACAGTAGATAAATGTTCTAACTTGTGTTTGGTGCCCTAGCAAGGTTTGGTTTAATTTTTTAGTGCCTTAATTCATCAAATTGCTCCTACCGGGTTCTTGAACAACCTTAAGGGTTTGGGGTTATTCTAATGGCATAACCATCATCCCACCTACTGTCATCAAATGTAACTCAGTGGGATGATGTAGTTGAGTGTTGGGAATGCTATTTTAGGAGTAGGAGGTGTGGAAGGATGATCCCTTGGCTTGAAGAATGAAAGGAAGGGCTAGGGGTGTGTGTTTTCCCTTGGAAATTGGTGGGTCAGACCTATGGAATGAATAAGTCATATTGTTAATGGTCAAGTGAGTGTTCTTTAAGCATGGGTGGACCTATTAAAAGATGTCTACGTAGTTAGATTGGGTAGGAATGGCTAGGAAGGTGAAGATTCAATAACATACCCTTGTCCTAGGCTAGTGAATTAGCCTTCTTTTCCAAAGTAGCTCACTCACAAACTTTCAACTAACCCACCAAAACCACAAAAACCTCCTAGGAAGACTCCAAATAGAAGGATTCCATAGATTTTAGGCCGACAAAGTGCCACAAAATGGGCCAACTCCAAAACCCTCCATTTTCCTAGTTTTCCCCAAGGTTTATTGAAAGTCTCACTTGCAGAACTTTCCTGACCATGCCACCAAGTCAGATACCTTTTTTTTTATCTCAATATGCTTTAAAGTTAAAGAGATTTCACTACTCCCTTTGTTTTCAACAAACCCTAGGCAAAAAGCCCCCTTTTATACAATTTAGGCAATAAAATGCCCAGGATAACAACTCCAAGACTCACCATTCATTTTCCCTACCTTGGATGGACTTACACACATTCAATACCTATTATACAAAGCCTCTCCACTGAGCCACATGAAGGAAACATTAGGTGGAGGGCTTCAATAATTCATTTCTTATTCAAAACACAAAATATGGGTTTAACACCCGCCTGGAGAAATCCTGCCACAAAACTCACAAAAATGAAAGAAAGACTTTCAAACCAACTTTAGAAGGATGTCAGAATTTTTTCCCACTCATTCCACACATTAGAAAATCATCTATTTGTTGTACAGAGGTTTTACAAAGAAGAAATACAGAATTTTTTGTGAAAAACACAGTTTTGCAAGGAAATCACACCAAGATCTTATTGATTTTTTTCAAGATTGCATTCACCAACCTTCCAAATGAGTTCCTCAACATTTTCAAAGACTTATCCACTCAAAACAATCAACCAACTTCCAATAACTGACTTTCAAACTCTAACAATTCATTATGTTGCAAAATTGCAAGGTGGCAACCTTGAAGCAACATTTTGCATTTTCTCCCTAGATGACCTCCCAAGCACTCAAATGCATTAAAAACGGTCTTGTTAGACCTTATTGGTGTAGGATCACCAACAACTTGTGGTGTCAATAATAAAAGTTCAAAAGGTTTAAAAGGTCATGTTGATACAGGATTTTGCATGTAGCAACAGTCTTATGGGAAACTTAGCTATTGGGGGACATTGTGCGCTAGTTAAGTGACCTTTGGGGTTTTATCGAAGTCGGCTCTTTGTTTATTGGGGAGGTAAAAGGTTAGAAAGATAGTGAAATATAAAATCTACACTACAAGCGATGCACCAAAATCATAGACAAATTCACCAGAGCACAGTGCAAAATGCAAAGGCCCGAACCACCAAAATGCTATTCATCAAGTAAATTTTCTCAAAAGCACTTTAAACATAACAAATACCCTCTAATTTGCATAGCATACTCTCACACAACTTTAGCTAACACAAAAGAGTCAAGAAAACATGATATGTATTTATTTAGCTATGAAAGATTACAAAAGCTAAAGAACAGGCATTCATACAATATAAGAAGATAATAGCATGGACTAACAGTCTTACTAAATGCATAGAAAAAAAAAAGGCCGAATTGATTTGGAACAGTCTGGAGTCTTCAATATTAATAAAATTATTACAAAGGCTTCTTCCCAGTGCTCAGGCGTTTTTTGCAACTTAATCAACAACCCAATAAAAAGAAACATGGCCGCATTTATAGGCCAGCCCCCCGCCTGAAAGACATTTAGAGAAGGAAAGCTATGAGCAAGGATCAACATCCCAAAACACCTCGAGCCGCCATAGAAAACAATGATCGACCAAGAGCACGCTAGCAAAGCCATTGCAGAGAATGGAAAACCATGCAGTAGTAGCAATGAACACGCGGCGCCATAGAAGAAAACATGGTAGCAAGTGAGCACAAATGGTGCAGTGGAAATTCCAAGGTAACTGATGTAGGAGAAACTACCACGTGTCGAGTGGCAAGCAAAAGAAAGTGCAAGGCGGGCCCAACTTCAGAAAGCAGCCAGAGAAGGCCACGCGTCGCACAGACGAAAATTGGCCAAAGCGAAGTGAAAAGGAAAAACAAAAAGCCTCGAGAGGGAGCCACATGGATCACGCCGAGCGATGTGAGCGATTTAATGGTAAGGCACAACCACGAATAAAAAGTAAAAACCACAAAGGTTGGAGGTTTTTCGTGAAATAGTATGAATACAATATTTCGAGCAATAGACTTACATATGGTGATTTTTGTTAAAATCTTCCAGAGGTTTAGAATGGTAGTCTTCTTGAAAAGTATAGCTTGTTATTTATGGATGATCTTTGTTTTGTTTTAGATGTGAATTGGTCAGTTCAGCATTGAATTGAGGTTTTTGAGATTGAAGATTGTTTGAAATTGATCTAATTATGATTGTTGAAGGTTTTGTCTCCCTGCTCTGCATCACAAACCTAGGGTAAAAATTGTTGCCACCTAAATCAAAACTAGAGACTCTTGTGTTTATTTTTCTCAAAACCACTTGTTTGATTGTCAACAAAGTCATGAAGAATATGGATTCAAAGAAGGGTTTGTGATGCTATATCTTATAATTATTCACTATTTCTTTGGCAATGAGGTAACTTAGAAAGACAATAAGCATTTTCAATTGCACAAAATTTCCCATTTATTTATTTATTAGAAAGGTAGATGGTATGAATGAATGGAAACTTGCATTAATAACTATGCCAACTCACTTGAATTTATCTAAGCACATGTGATGAAGCTAAATATTTTATGGAACAAAAAAATTAATGGAAACTTGTATTAACATTGATGAAAGCTATTAGGTTTTCCAAATTAGATGAAAATAAAAGTTTTCCAAATTAGTTGAAAAATAATGAAATACAATGAATTCCACTAGCCATGCTGGAAATGGAATACTATAAGCAATGCAAATAGAATTCATAAGTAAATTTATGTTAAGTAAATGTCATGTTTTTGATTTTTTGTTCTTCAAACTCATAAAAAATGAACTTTTTTATGAAAATCCCATCTAATTCAATGTTGAATTCTAAGTCCAATTGTTATGATTAATAAAATGATTAAGGAAATTTAGTTTATATTGTCAAAAACAAACAAATATACTAAATACAAACATTTCAATTTACCAAAGTGAATATATTACCTCAGATAATGTAAAATGATGTAGAAACTTCAAAATTTCTTCTTCTACATTGTCTACCATGCAGATTGGTGGTAAAAAGGTGATGGATCAAGCATAGATTGGTACAATATGAAGTCAACTGCATAAAAAGGGCATTTCTGACTTGGATAAAGCACTGAAGCAGAAAAATACAGGAGAATGTGGGCCTGAATCACGGGGTCAAGCCTTATTTTTACCATTACAAGGTAAAATCCATTTGTCACATGCCAAATTTGGTGCTCTCCAAATTTGGCGAGCGCCAAATATGTTCCTCTGAAAAGGAGAGACTTGAGAGAGAGGGAGAGACACAAAGTGGGAGAGGGATAGAGGGAGTGAGAGAGAGAGGGAGTGGGAGAGAGAGAGGGGGGGTGGGGAGGGAGAGACTTGAGAGAGAGAGAGAGAGGGGGGGAGGGAGAAGGCGTGGGAGGGAGAAAACTAAGAGAGAGAGAGAGGGAGACAGGCTGGGAGGGAGACACCAAAGAGAAGGAGAGGTCAAAATGGGAGAAAGGGGGTGGGAAGGAGAGACCTAAGAAAGTAGGGTGGGAGGTAAGTGAGGCCTGACAAAGAGGGATTGTGAGATAAGTGAGGCCTAATCGCTCAACCCCTATACCTTTTCAACCCTCAACCCTTAACCCTAAACCCTTAAACCCTAATCCCTCAACCCTTATACCCTCTTAATCCCTCAACCCTCAACCCTTAACCATTAAACCCTAATCCCTCAACCCCCATACCCTCTTATTCCCTCAATCCTCAACCCTTCAACCCTAATCCCTTGACCCCTATACCCTCTTAATCCCTCAACCCCTATACCCTCTTAATCCCTCAACCCTCAACCCTTAACCCTTAAACCCTAATCTCTCAACCCCCATACCCTCTTATTCCCTCAACCCTCAACCCTTCAACCCTAATCCCTTGACCCCTATACCCTCTTAATCCCTAAACCCCTAAACCCTTAACCCTTAAACCCTAATCCATCAACCCCCATACCCTCTTAATCCCTCAACACTTAAACCCTAATCCCTGAACCCTTAACCATGGACCCTCAACTCTTAAACCCTAATCCCTCAACCCCTTTACCCTCTTAATAATTCAAACCTCAACCCTCAACCCTCAACCCTTAAACCCTAATCCCTCAACCCCTATACCCTCTTAATCCATCAACCCTCAAACCTCAACCCTTAACCCTTAAACCCTAATCCCTCAACCCCATACCCTCTTAATCCCTCAACCCTCAACCCTTCAACCCTTATCCCTCGACCCCTATACCCTCTTAATCCCTCAACCCTCAACCCTTAAACCCTAATCCCTCAACCCCTCTACCCTCTTAATCCCTCAACCC
>CM021104.1:679189363-679230688 GCA_007115665.2 Sequoiadendron giganteum | reverse complement strand
GAGAGATGGAGGGGGTGGGGGCAGATACATGAGATAGAGGGAGAGAGAGAGAGAGTGGGAGGGGGTGGGAGGGAGATATTTGAGAGAGAGAGGAGAAATATATTAGAGTGAGAGATAAACATTCGAAATAGGAGAGGTAGAAGGAGACTATATACAAAAGAGGAGGAGGAGTGTAAGGGATGGGAGACCTATAGCAGAGAGGAGCAGAGTGGAGAGACAGAGGAAATATATAGAGAGAGGACCTGAGAGAGAGGAGGTAGGAGAGAAAGATACCCTGATATTGTTCTGAGCAGATAGAGGAGGGAGATAGGAGGGAGGAAGAGAGACAGAGGGAGTTACCATGAGAGGAGAGGTAGAGGAGACCTCACAGAAGAGAGAGAGGGGAGAGTGAGCAAGACAGAGATACCTAGAGAGAGAGAGAGGAGAGGGGCAGAAGGAGACCCACATATAGAGGGAGACATATCAGAGCAGAAAGCTTATATATAGTGAGTGGAGAGAGGGAGCAAGTGTGTGTGTGAGAGAGAGGGGTGAGATGTCTCAGAGAGGAGAGAGAGGAGATAGAAGGGAGCAGAGCAGAGAGGGAATGGGAGAGAGATAGTGGGAGTGAGTGAGTGATAGACCTAAGAGAGGGAGAGGCTTGAGAGAGAGAGAGAAAGAGATAAAGATAACAACCTAAGAGAGGGAGATGGAGTGAGAGATAAAAAGACCAAAGAGGGAGAGAGAGAGGGAGAGTGAGAAAGGGGGTTGGAGTGAGATAGATTTATTTAGGTACCTATGTGGGAGGGAAAGAGACCTGACATAGGGGATTGGACTGAGAGAGTAGTCTAGGTCACGTGGGAGGGAGTGAGACTTGAGAGATAGAGAATTCAGAGGGATAAAGATTTATCCAGATACGGTAACGAGTTAGAGAAGGTATGAAAGGTAAAACCTCGACTATCCATCTATGATCATAAACTGTGCACTCTAAGAATTATCAAAGTTGTTCACCAAAGAGGGGAAATTCTAGTTCTGTGCAAAGCAGGCCATTTGGCGATCACCAAATGACTCATCACATTTGGTGCACCCTAGTGATGAGTCATTTGGCAAGTGCCAAATTTGGCCCTCGCCAAATGGCCTGCTTTGGATGTGTTATTTAATAGGATTTGCCAAATTTTCTCATATTTTCCTCCGTGCTCCCCATCTCATTTGCACGTCTTTCAATGCAAGTTTATAAAAAAACCATGATAGCATTAACCTCTCTCTTAGGTATCTAAATATATAAAAAAAAATCATTTTGATTTAGTTAAGGTTTTGATCCAAGGCTTCTATTGTAAATGCCTCTATTTTTGGTCAAAAACCAACATGTGCTAGTTTTAGGATAAATTTTTTCCCGTGCATCAAAACATGAAACATATTACATTTTTTGAAACTAGACTCCATTCTACACATGATGAAAAAAAAAGAATCAATTTTTGATTAGTTTGCAAAAAAATTAGGGGGGAGCACGCTCAAATTTCATCTTTTCAAGATGTGTCCACTTTGAAAATTCATAAAATATTATATATTCATTAAAAAAATTATCCGAAAGAACAAGGATAAACTACATGGTGTTAGATAATTTCTCACCGTTGGGATTTTTTAAATTCTAAAAAAAATTCAATCAAAAAGAGGGGAGCCCTCAGGCACTATGCTATTTTTTTTTTTTAAAAATGGACCTTTTTGAGACCCTTAATATTCATTAATTTAAAAAAAAGTAGCTTAGAAACTAGACTTGGAGCACTTCAAATTTTTTTCTTGCCGCATCTTGAAATTTTGAGCATAACTATCTTCATTTTCTCGTGCAAATTAGATTTTGCTGATTTCAAAAAAAAAGTGACATCTTAAGAGCCAAAATTGTGTCACAGATTGGTGCACTTACCCTCATCCAAATCTCCATGTAAAAATGTTGTTTTAACATCTAATTTCTCTAACTCAAGGTCAAGTAATGCAACTAATTCTAACACAACCTAAATAGAAACAAGCTTAACAACTGGTGAAAAAGCCTCATGAAAGTCAATACCTTCTTTTTGAGAATATCCTTTTGCTACCAGCCTTGCCTTGTACCTTATAGTTTTATCATCAATACCCTTCTTCAATTTGTAGACCCACTTGCAACCAACAACTTTCCTCCCCTTTGGAAGTTCTACTAAGTCCCATGTTTTATTATTCTCCTTGAGGCATCCATTTATTTTTTCATTGTTATTTTCCATTTAGCATTTTAATGCCATTCATCGCTTCTTGATAACAACTTGGTTCCCCATCATTAGAAATCAAGGCAACAGATGAAACAAAATCATCATACCTTTTAGGAGGATTTATGACTCGTGTATATCTCCTTAGAGATGGTTGTGGTGTTTCCACACTTTCCTGTATGTTTTCTAAATCTGCACCTTCACCTTTAGAGAGTTATTTTGGTTCTCTCTCATTTGCACATGGTTGAATTTCCAATTGAACTTGTTGATGTTGTGGTAATTTTTCCTATTGCAAATCAGCTTCTACAATATCTGATTTTGTTAGAGAAGATTCATCAAATACTACATCTTTGCTAATGATGATTCTATGGGTAGTAGGATCCCACAATCTATATCCCTTAACTCCATCACCATAGCCAACAAAGGAGTATTTCTTGGATTTGGGGTTTAATTTAGAGCGTTGATCCTTAGAAACAAGAGCATAAGCATCACAACCAAAAAATTTCAGATTTGAATAATCACAAGAATAACCTATCCATACCTCTTTAGGAAACTTATAATATATTGCAACTGAAGGTGACCAATTTACCAGATAGCATGTTGCATTAACTGCTTCTACCCACAACTCTCACTATAATTTGGCATTACTAAGAATGCTCCATGCTCTTTCTAGAAGAGTCCTATTCATGCGTTCAACAACACCATTTTGTTGAGGAGTGTAAACTGTGGTTTTATGCCTCACAATCCCTGCTTCCTTGCAATAATTTTCAAATTCCAAAGACGTGAACTCACATCCAAATTATATGTTCTTAAACATTTGATTGATCTTCCAATACTATTTTCAACCATAACTCTAAACTACTTAAATACAATAAACACATCAGCTTTACTTTTAAGAAAATAGACCCACACTTTCCTAGAGTAGTCATCTATAAAAATCACAAAATATGATGCTCCTCCAAAAGAAATAGTAGGGGATGGGCCCCAAACATCTAAATGGATGTAGTCTAAAGCACTTTTACTTATGTGACTACCTGATTTAAACTTCTATCTACATTGCTTTCCAAAGACACAATGTTTGCAAAAATTCAAATTCAAAGTTTTTAAATTTGGGAGTAACTTACGATTTACCAATACCTTTAGCCCTTTCTCGCTCATATGACCCAATAGTTGATGCCATAAATGAGTAGATTCTCTTCTTCCTTAGATACCACCGTTGCCTCATTTACCTTAGTATTCCTTCCAACCTATAAATTTTTCCAAATTTTGTAGCCTTCATAACCACTAAAATTAATTTGACACTTTAAGTAATCCACCTTGAAAAGAGAATTTATAACCACTAGAATTCAAAACCCCCAAATAAATTAAATTATTTTTTAGTTCTAGTACATTTCTTACCTCTATTAACGTCTTTCCAACACCATCAAACATCTTAATTCTAATACTCCCAATCCCAACAATATTACAAGAAGCATTATTTCCCATAAGAACAACACCGCCATCAATAGATTGGTAAGTAGAAAACCAACTCCTATGTGGACACATGTGATTAGAATCACCAAAATCTAAAATCCATTCATCTTGATATTGTAAGATATTACAAATAGATAATACTTCACTAACCATACTTGAACCTATCTCAATAGATTTTTCTTCCTTTTTGGATCCATCATTATCCTCTTTCCTCTTCCAACAATCTTTCTTGAGATGCCCTAATTTATTGCAATACCAACATTTTCCCTTACCCTTTTTGCCTCTTGATTTGTCTTTAGATGTACCTCTTGAATGCTCCATTTTTTCTGTGGATCGACCTCTAGCCACCATTGCTTCTAGTGTGGAGGTTTTTGTATTAGACTTCCTGCACACCTCTTCAGACAACAAAGCTCCCACAACATAGTCAAATTCAAGGGTTTCAATTGTGCTAAAGCTAATATAAGTGACTAAGTGATTCCAAGATTCAGGCAAAGAACACAATAGTGTGGCTGCCTTGTCTTCATCTTCGATTTTCACATCCATATTACCCAATTGACAAATTAGAGTATTGAAAACATTGAAATGATCAACAATTTTTATACCTTCCTTCATCTGCAGACTATACAATTACCTCTTCAAGTAGATTCGGTTTGTTAAGGATTTTTTCATGTAAAGACTCTCCATTCTGCTCCATAAGCCTGTTGATGTTTCCTCTCCAACAATCTTAAAAAGAACCTCATCTGCCAAAGACAGCCGAATTGTGCTAAGAGCTCTCATATCTAGATCTTCCCAGTCCTCATCAGACATATCTATAGGTTTCTTTGATTTTCCTACCAATGCATTGTGCAAACCTTGTTGCACTAACAAATCACACATTTTGAGTTTCCAAAGCTCAAAATTATTCTTTCCATTAAATTTCTCCACCTCAAATATTTTATTTGAAACCTTTGCCATTTGATGCTGTAGAATCAACACCAAATTCTAACATAATCGCTAAAAATTTGTTTTTCTCTAATACCACTTGTTATGGATGTGGAAGCATTAACCCAGAATCATTAAATTTATAGCACAAATTAGATGCAAAGAAGTAACGAGAAAAAATGAAGAAGAATAATAGAACAAATGAAAATACATAGATTTACATGGTAAAACCTTGACAATATGCCAAGGAAAAATCCATGGGGCAAGTATTGGTAATCTTATCGCTCAGAGGAAAAATAATTACATCTGTAATCTTCACAGCTGCTGCAATATTTCTCTTACAATTCATAATGATTATGCCTTCAAGAGAACAAATATTTATAACCTCTTGAAGATAACAACAATCTCTCACAATAGAATAAAACTTGATTTATTCCTTCAAAGAAATTGGAAACTTCCTTTCGAAATAAAAACCTATTTTTTTTCTAAAATAAGAGAAAGATTGTTTTATAGTTTTCACAATCTTGTTTTTCTTGTTGTCACAATCCAACAAATTTTTTGTTCATTGCAGCTTATAACACTATCAATGATATTGCTAGTAATGCCTAGGCTTTCCAAGGCCGAGATATCAACACTCATTTTAGAGAAATTATGTGTATATCTCCCTTGAATATAATTTATTTGTACATATGCTTTGAAAAACATCATCATTATAGTAACCCATGAAAAAAAATTGTGCTTATTTTTATAGTGGTACACACTAGCAATCTCAATGATGAAAGAGGCTGAATGGACCAAAATTGGATATATACCATTGATGCAAGAATACATCGAAAATGGAAAAATAACAATTTCCTTGGAACCAATTTTTTTACATCACTCTATTTTGTAGGTCCTAAAATTTCAAAGAAAACCATCAGTCATCATGAGTACAACAGTCTTATGGAACTTCTCAATATTTGTGGGCACCTTTCAAATGATATTCAGAGCTATAAGGTACTGAATACTCATATCAAATGGAAGCCACACCTTTGTAATAGTTAGAAAATTTCAATGAAGAACTGAATTCTTCTTATGTTTTTCAAAGAGATATCAAGCAAGGAAAGCTCAACACCATGTCATTGTTCATGAAAGAAAATCCAACGACATATGTTGAGAATGGTAGTGAGTGTATTAGAATCACCGTAAATGAACACACACAAAAATTACTCAGAATTTTGTTGCAACCAAGTGTTCTCCCTTATGAATGCAAGAAGTTATATTAGAATCTGCTCAAAATTATCTAGCTATTCTACCTCAACATCGACAAATTCACATCTTCTACTAGGATGCTTGAACATATAAAGGCACTTCTTTTTTATCCTCTATTATAAATTCTACAAGAGAGATAAGATCACCTGGTTCTATATTAAGTAACATATATATCTTTAAAAAAATCATACTAGCACATGCACTTAAAGGAGGTTTAAGGACTATGTTGATAGAAAACTATAATGTATGTTAATATGTTAGAGAGCATGTATTTGTGCATGTAATTAGAAATCTCATTTTTTGATATATACATTGTTATCATGCAATACATGCTAGACATTTGACAACACGAAATACCTACACAAATATATCAATTTCAAACTATCATTTCCAATAATATATGTACAAAAGGAAAGGAGATTTCAAACCTTCAGATTGGTGAACTCATAGGAATGCAGTGATCACCTCAATATTTGTTTGGCCATTGCTTTTCACCTTCTTTGCGTGAAGTCAAGAAATAGGAATATCATCGTCCTAGCATGTAAATGTGAAAAACATTAAAAAATCATCATAACATACAATCTCTACCCCTAATCAATAAATCAAAACAAATACTTACTGATTTGTCCACCACTTGTTTGCTCCCCTCCGTAGGCACCCTTTCTTCTCTGTTGCCCTCCCAAGGAAAATTTTCCTATCCCAATTGGACACTACCCTGATCACACCCACCACTTTGTTGTTCATCCATGGCCTATAATGGTGAGAATTGAAACAACACATTAAATTAAAATGCATGCAACCAATTCATTGAAATAATCAAATCACACATTAAACAATAGATTTTGAAATCATCGTTTCTTCTAGTTTCTTTGTTTGAAGGAGCCTTGAAAAGTTGGATCGTCTACGCTCCTTATTCTTATCAATGTTAGATAGAGGGTTGGGAGGAACAACATCATCTTGTGCTTTTGTGGGCACTGCTTCGTCTTCCAAATCAACAATATCCTACTTGAGGCCAACATTCACTTGTTGACCATCACCCTATCATGGCATGTAAGTTAACTTTACATGAACCTTGTATGCATTGAAACAAAAAAAATGAACCAACCAAAATTCACATTTAATATTTCAATTCCACATTACTATTCCGGGTATGTGTAGGATCATGATGGGCCAAAAAGTGGCGATATCTAAGTGATATGATGGCCCATGTGGCTGGCAACTTTTTTTTAACCCAAAATTGATGATACAAAAAGGGTTTTTAAAGGAGATTCTCAACTTTCCACCAATATAAATTATGCTTTACTTTGAATTTAATAAATAATTATTATTCATTTTCTATTTGAATTATGACTAAAGTCCTAATTGATAGGCTGATTGAAAAACATCTATAGCTTTCAAACGGTATCACATTTTTTGAATCTGAAACATGTGTCACATTCTATGCTTCACATAATATATAATTAAAAAAAAAATGAATTTCATGAAGTTTTGACCAAGTTAAGGTGGTTAGACATACAAGTTTTTATATTTTTTAAAATTTGTAATAAAAAATTCATAATTATTTATTTAATTTGAAAAAAATTACAAAAAATATGCATCACATTGGGACATGAGTCCCCTACTTATATCTAAAATATTATCATTTTATTGTGGTTAGGGTGGTCAAACAGACACCTACTTCTTATTTTTTCCCTAAAATTTAAGTACTACTGCATTGAAATTTCAAATTTTCACCAAATAGATTTTAAAAAATAAAAATAAACCTAGTAGTTTAGAAACAACATTCAATTTACTACATATTGTATTCTTACATATTTTTGAAATAATATAGATAACTTATTCAAATTTTTACGTCAAGTTGCCTAACTATGATTTTCTAAATTTTATTACGTAAGGGCCTATTTTTTCCATGATGATCCTACACATACCCTTCCGTCCATTCTCTTTCTCTCCTACAAGATCAATATTTTTTTCAGGTTCTTTCCTCCTTCCTCTCCTTAGTGTTGTATAACTAAATTGCAGTTTTCACCTCTTCCCTTGCTTTGTGAGAATGTTGAAGCTAGTGTTGTTTACCATAAGATTTGTAAACCCTTTCAATAACATTCCTTTTTTGCATATTATACCATAGTGTAGTGTAGAAAAATGTATCCCTTTACATTTTCACACTTTTTTGGGCCCTCCCTGCTAAAATTGGACTTCTTTATGTCTTATTTGGTCCTATTTTGCATCCACAAGCCTTATTTAATGCATATTTTCGAGGATAATCCTGACACATATTTTGGATTGTATGGCCTGGATTTAGTGATTTGGGACTCATACTCCACCTTGGGCATATGGGTCCTATAGGATTAGGTGTTTCATACACCTTGCAAGTTTTAATATTTGAAATATTTATTTATTTGTATTTTGGAAAAAAAAAAAATTATCACTTAGTGTCATGGAAATTGCTAAATGCAACAATGACAACTTGTAAGGTGCATAAGTGTTTCTAAAATGGAAAGAGCTATAAAAAGGAAATTACAATTGGAAACTTGAAACGCAAGATTTTATGAGATTGTGAAAGCATGATTTTAGGAGCCAAAAATGGAGTTCCATATTTGGAGAGTCAGTTATGATTTGAGTAACTTTCTATATTACGATTGATTTGATTCTCCATGACTAGGTGTTGTAACTCATGGTTTTGAGTTTCCAATTTGGTCGTTTCTTGTATTGGAACTATAAATTGAAGGCTTGAGGAGAAGTTTAGGAGGAGAGCTTTATGCAGGATTATGTTGTTACTTTTTCTTCCAGAGGAGCAAGATGTAAATCTCCATGTTAAGGCTTTGAGCTTGCAAGTGTATTGTAACATGTTTGTTGTTGCAGATTAATACATTAGTTCGATGCACTTTGTAGTGTGGGGTTTTTTACTTGAAAGGGTTTTCCCCATATCTATTGGTGTCTCTTCTCTTATGTCTATCTTCCTTTTGTTCTTCATGTTTATCGTTCTTAAATGTTAATTTATATGTTGTTATGTTGCTAAAAATTTCTTAGATTTGGAACTACATCATCTTTCCTCTAAGTTTAATGTATGGAAATTCAACTAGGTATGTTTCTGCTTTATGGCATAGTATTATGTGCTTGTATTAGGGTATTAAAATTTGATTTGTTTAAAGAAACATAAGATAATGAAGGTGGATACTAGTTCTTGGAAGCTTTTATGAGTTTTTCATTCCCTTTCATTTGGTATCAAAGCTCAATAATAGACTTGCATGTGCTTGCATGTATATTTTTGTAAGTTACATGTACTTGCATGTGTGTTGCATGTACTCTCATGGACTTTCATGTCACTTACATGTGCTTCCATATGTATGTTTGTAAGTTGCATGTACTTTCATGTGTGTTGCATGTACTTGCATGGACTTGCATGTCACTTACATGTGCTTGCATGTGTATGTTTGTAAGGGTAAGTGCGAGAAGTTGAGTCCACGAAACATGGAATTTTTTTCCTTAGCCAAAAAATCGAAATTGACATTGTAAAAAGAGGATCCCACTTTTAAAAAATGGGATCTTTCTTTTAAAAACGGGATCCCGCTTTTTAAAAATAGGATCCCACTTTTAAAAAATGGGATCCCACTTTCAAAAAATGGGATCCCATTTAGCTTTGAGATCCCGAGCCTAAATGCTAAACATGATCCCTTTTTTTTAAAATCAAGATCTCGTTTATCAAAGGATCCTGAACCGATGGATGGGAAACATGATCCCATTTTCAAATTGTATTTATTAAAAAAAAAAAAACAAAACTCAGTCATTAGTAGCTCAGGATCCTGATTTAGCAGAGAGAGTGGTGATGACTAACAACAACCTCCGACCTCTAGGTACACCTCCACCTATTTTATCTATGTTTTTTAAGTGTTTTTTTTTAATTATAAGAGAAATGTAGGTTTTAGCATTATTTTTTTCAGTTTATTTAGCATTTCATGTATTTTATTTAGTTATAATAGGAGAATTGATAATTTGTAGAGGTAGAAGAAAAAATAGAATGAAACCCTATAGAAATGAAAAAATCATCCTTGAATCATATCTAAAGAACAAAATTTAGCTTTCGAAACCTAAATTGTTCAATCAAACAAAAAAAAATTCCATTTGAAAACCCTAATTTGAAATTGAAAGAAAACAAAAAAAATGCATTGAAAACCCTAATTTGAAATTGAAAGAAAACAAAACAATTTGCATTGAAAACCCTAATTTGAAATGAAACAAAAAAAATTGTATTGAAAACCCTAGTTTTTTCTTGAAACCCTAAATTCAATTCAAACAATTTTTTTTTGCGAATTTACCCTAAATTGAAATCAAACAATTTCTTTTGCATTCAAATGAAAACCTTGATTCCAAGCTCAAGAATATTTGATAATACAAAAAAATGATTTGCATTGCTTAAATGTTTTAAATTTAATGTATTTTCATTGTAAATTAGGGTCAAGTTGATATTGACAATGAAATAGGATTTGATAAATATTATACATTTAAATGTGTATTCATCAAGAGACACAATCAATTAAATGTTACATGAACATAGATATAATTAGAATAGAAAAAAATATATGTTAAAATTTACTTGTGTAGTTAGTGGATTGTTACAATTGATAAATTTTCAATATTTGTTTGAAAATTTAATTAACAAATTCCTAAATCCTTGTACAATCCATTTCCAATTGTCACTTAATTACTCAAATATGTGAATTCATTTCTATTTTATGTTTTTATCTCTCTTAGTCATGTGTTGTTTCCATTTCTTGTTTGCATGTGTTGTCTCTTATCTTTCAACAATTTTAAATCTCATTCTAGTCAATTAGTTGTTGATTAGGCTTCTAGTTTAGTCTAAAATTTCAGTTTCCACTAGTTACCTAGACACTAAGAGAATCTAAATATTTTTCTTTTCTTTCTTTTAGGTTCTTTCAATTCTAAAAAATCCAAAATAAAACAATCTATTCTGTTACATTAACTAATTTTATTATACATTTTATATCATAAAATTCATTTAAGTGGGAAATATTCAACTTTATCATAGTATATATATATATACAATAAATATTAATGAAAAACATACATTAAATAAAATAATCTTATATTCAATTAAAAAAATATCAAGTTAAAGTATACATCAAACTCATTCTTAATAATACATAATTATGTGTTTTTGTTATGGAAATAGTCAGTCTATTCATAAAATAAAAATATTTATAAACTAGTCAGTCTATTACCCTAAATTGTAAACCAATGTCTTAAGGGGTCCTAATATGACATTTCTTAAGGGGATCAAAGAAGTTCTCAAAATTTTGTGAAGTTGCCCAAGGCAACCAAATTTAACAATATAATAAGATCATGCAAGATTATAATATGAATGAGATTTCATGAGAGGTTGATCAGTTTAAAGAAGAGCTATCTCAATCAACTATTTCACAAGAAAAATTTGTTCACTAACTTGCAAGTCCTTTATTCCAAGGGCCACCCAAAATTCACCCTAAGTTCCCTAAACCCTAAACCCTGAACTGTAAAATCTAAACCCTAAGGAATTCATTTTATCCTAGGACCTTAAAATGAAATTTGGTTGCTTGGGCAACTCCACAAAATTTTATTCCCTTAAGTCACCTCATTTTGTCCTAGGATCATACTACATAGATCACCTTAAGCAATCATATTACCCTAAACCCTAAATAATTCATTTTTTCCTAGGACCTTAAAATGAAATTTGGTTGCCTTGGGCAACTCCACAAAATTTTATTCCCTGAAGACATGTAATTTTTTCTTAGGACCTTACTACATAGATCCCATTAAGCAATCATATTACCCTAAACCCTAAACTCTAAACTCTAAACCCTAAACCCTAAAGCCATCATTTTTTCTAGGCCCTTAATGAAATTTGGTTGCCTTGGGCAACTTCACCAAAATTTATTCACTTAAGCCGTGTCAATTTTCCATAGGACCTTACTATGTATAGATCCCCTTAAGCCATCCTATCACCCTAAACCTTAAACCAGTGTCTTAAGGGGTCCTAATATGACATTTCCTAAGGGAATCAAATAAGTTCTCAAAATTTGGTGAAGTTTCCCAAGGCAACCAAATTTAACGATAATATGTCAAAACAAGAGTTATCTCAACCATAGATCCCATTAAGCCATCCTATTACCCTAAACCTTAAAATTTAAACTCTAAACCATCATTTTGACCTAGGACCTTAATGAAATTTGGTTGCCTTGGGCAACTTCACCAAATTTTATTCAAAGAAGTTCTCAAAATTTGGTGAAGTTTCCCAAGGCAACCAAACTTAACAATAATAATTCAAACATCTAACTCAACCATAGGTCCCCTTAAGCCATCCTATTACCCTAAACCATAAAGCGATGTCTTAAGGGGTCCTAATATGACATTTCTTAAGGGGATCAAAGAAGTTCTCTAAATTTGGTGAAGTTGCCCAAGGTAACTAGATTTAACAATAGTAAGTCAAAACAAGAGCTATCTCAACCATAGATCCCCTTAAGCCATCCTATTACCCTAAACCTTAAACTCTAAACTCTAAACCATCATTTTTACCTAGGACCTTACTATATAGATCCCCTTAATCCATCCTATTACCCTAAACCCTAAATCCTAAACTCTAAACTGTAAACCCTAACACATTCATAAATTGTCCTATATTAATAGTTAATTATTTTTTCATTCAAGTAACATGCCTTAGACATAAATGAGGCTTACACATTTTATCATTTGTGTGAACAATTAGGCCATTTATATTCAATGGTTTTTAAAGGGTATTTCCTAAACATGTATCTTACATTGTGAAATTACAAATCTAATGTAGGTTCACTTATATCTTAGAGATCACATGGATCAATTCAATAATATTTGTAATCCACCTCCATGCCCTCCATATCCACCACCTTCACCTCCACCTCCACCCACTCCACCCACTCCACCTCATAACCCCCCACCTCCACCACTTGAAACAGATGGTGCTCACTTGCAAGAACAACCAATTGCCAATGTTAGAACCATTTAGGATCAAATCAACATTATTCAAAATGAAGAATTTATCGCACCTCCTTTGAGAATGATTGCATCTAGGATGCAAACTATTGTTGATGATATTAGGGCTATGGAAGGGATCTATGATGAGCATCGACGATGGCTAGAGGAGAGAAGAACTTATGATTCTGAAAAGGAAAACAAAAGAAAATGAAGAGATGCAGTAGAGAGCCACAACACTTTATAAATTAAGACAATGATCTTATAGTTATGAATTTATGGATTTGGTTTGATTGATATTTTGTGTGATGAATTTATGAATTTGGTTGGATGTATATTTTTAGTGATGCATTTATGATTTTGGTTGGATGGATATTTTTAGTGACATGAATTTGTGAATTTGGTTGAATAAATATGAACTTATAATGTTGAATTTATAATAGTATATATTTTATGACTATCTACTAGATCATGTGATTTATCCTATTGGAAAAATGTAATATATATATGCACTAGACATAAATGAGATTTTTGTGAATGTTTCAAGTTTATTTTTTATTATATACATGTATTAAAATTACATAGTTCTAGATCTTAAATTTTGAAATTTGTATGTGTATACACATAAAAATGGTCTGGAGCACAATTAATTAAATATTTGATATTTAATTAATAAATCCTAATTCTTCTACTAATATAAATAAATTGATAAATTTATTTATATCGTTCATATCTTAATTCTTCTATTTCAAAAATCATTTTTCCTCATAAATTAATTAAATGCACAAATTAAATAATTTGTCATTTAGTTAATTTCCCTCCATTTAAATTTGAATTTTTTATTCAAATTTGTCACATTTCTCCATATTTCTCTAACTTCCTCCAAATCACCCTCCACATCATCACATGTCACATGATTTATTTTATTTCTAATTTCTAAATTAGAATTATTCTTCTAACCTCCTAACCTCCTTGGAGACACATGGCTCCTTCTTTCATTTGATGCTCTTTGACACTTGGAAGATTTGCTCTTCCAAATGGAGCAGCCTCCATGAAATCCTCCAACCTCTTTGTGCTCTACCGTTGATGGCTCAGAATCACAATCTTAATCGTCCATCTTTGCCACCTCATCCCAAGCTTGGAAAAATATATAAATACAAGGCAATTCTACAAATTTTCAAGGAGGATTGGATCACAAACTTATGCTGCAAAAATCATATTGGCAATTGAGAGCATTTTAGTTAGCATTTGGCATTTTAGTTCATATTAGTGTTATCATGGAAATTTTAGTTTTAGCATCTTAATTTGTTGCATTTTCCTACATCATTTCATTCAGAATTACATCTTCAATTACAATAATCATCTTAGCATCATTTTAAATATAGTAGCATTAGATCATAGATCATTCATCATTGTAATCAAAAATACCAAAAAACATGTAGATGTAGGCATTTAGCTTTACATTGCATGTAGCATCTCGCTTCTTGGGTTGTGATCTTGTAAATTCATGTGCAACACACAAATCTGAGAGCATGAATGGAGAGAAATGAGACGATTTGAGAGGATAGTCATAGCAGTTCGATTTTTTATTTCAATTCCTTTTATGTAAAACATCTTCATTGATGTGTGTTTAGTTTTACTAATTACTCCATTTTTATTCCCACACACATAAATTGGCACCCATTGTCGGGTCCCAACCCCCTATTTTTGATATTTTCTGGAAAAAATTGTGTACAATTTCGGACGTATAAAGTTTTGGTGCGACTGTGAGATATTTTGGTGCATAAGAAACATTCTCCAACACATCTGTGCTCTGTTTTGGTGCATCTATCAAATTGTGAAGTGCATCTGTCTCATCATTTGGTGCATATAGGGAGTTTTATGGTGCATTCATAATTTATTTTAGCACATACATAGACTATTTTAGTGCATTCATAGTATCTTTTAGTTCATCAATGTGATTTGGTAGCGCACCTATTTACTATTATAGAGCATTGGTTTTATTTTCCAGAAATTTATAATTATAAGAACTAATTTTGTTTCTCTTTGTTTTGCAAGAATTTTACATGTTGTTAGGGACTTTGCTGAAACCATAAAAAATGTTGTCAAAGAATTCAATGTTGAAACTACTAACAATTGATTGCAGGGTGGAATTTATCATCATTTCTTTTGATTAATTTAGGAACATAGCTTAATTAGAAGGATGAGAACACCATGCTTGTTGTGTTTGGACAGTGGTAGGCATGTATTCTCTCCCCTCAATTGGGTGATCAGAAAGCCAAACCCACATTTTGTCATTTTATTACATTTAATCCTTAGAGGGCCAAACCCAACCGAGAACACGCTAAAGCCAAGCAACTTCCACCTGGGATATAAGCGTGGGTACTTGAGAAAATTTCAAGTATCACGAGGATTTTTCTAACAAGAAGGGAAGAAATGGTCTCTTGTCATATGGATGATCCTCCACAAACAAAATACCCCTACTAGAACCCTTTATTGTAGTAAGCCAAAAATTCCTTTTTCTATTTGCTGGTGCAAGAGGTATAACCTCCGAAGCCGTCCCACATTCTTGTGGATTTTGGTACAAATGAGAAGTCTATCATGGGAGATTCATGAGGAATGAGGCTTGGCTTACCTGAGAAGTGAGTGCAATGCAAGGGGAATCCAGTGTGGTCAAGCCTCTAATCATTCGCCAAAAGTAAGCACAGGTGGAGCAATCCAAGTGGGAATCTAGTAAATATTGTCCTTCGTAGCCATAGGGATTGTACTTGCTTGATATTGTTTCACATGCATGTTTTGAAGTAAATTTTGAACAAACATCACACAAAAACATTCAACCATTGATTCAAAAGAATATCCAAATCAAACAATAAGATTCTCTACCAAAAAAAAAATTTGAAAAAAAATCTTTCAGGTTGTCAAAACTAGAGAACATAATTTATTTTAGTGCATATATTGACTGCCCTAGTGCATGCATTATGTATTTTGACACATACATTTACTATTCAGGCACATCTGTACCATATCCTAGTGCATACATCCTCTTTTCTGGCGCATATATCACCAATTTTGGCACATCTGTATAATCCTGTAGCACATCTATACCATATTTTGGCACATATATAGCCTATTCTGGCACATACCTACAATATTTTAGTGCATACATTTTCTTTTTTAGCACATCTATCTTTCAGCACATGTATACACTGTTCTAGCGCATCCATACAAATTTAAACCAGAGAGCTAAAATCCTTGTCTATCTGAATTTTAACCTCATAATTTAGGATTGTTTTCAGTCCAAGACCTTTCCTCAGTCATACCAAAATCTCAAACTTGCTGGAACTAGAATTTTCAAGTGAAAATATCTCAACTAAACTTTGATCAAACATCCAAAAGTGCCTCATCATCACACCCATTTCTGATTTAGCAGTTGTGTTTCACCATCAAGATTTGTCATCCTTCATCCTAAAACAAACTTGCTTAATTGGATTTAAACTAGTCCTTTTGGCACTCCCAAACTTCTATCAAAAGCTTAGAACATTTTCATCACTTGTATTCATGTTTAAACGAGATTGCAAAAGAAAAAAATTGAGAAAAAAGAAATTGAAGACCAAAACACCATGGCTAAAATAGAGGAGAATCAATTTTTTGGAGTTCCTTGAGATGATGTAGAAGAAATAACAGAGCAAAAAGAAATTGAAGACCAAAACACCATGGCTAAAATAGAGGAGAATCAATTTTTCGGAGTTCCTTGAGATGATGTAGAAGAAATAACGGATGAAACCATAGAAAAATCCCAACAATATCCCAATTTTCATAAATTCATGGAGAGGATCTTTGAAAAGCAGGGTGACAAATACATTTTGATGCTAGAAAAAAAAGGGGTCCAACTACCTGAAGATTTTGATATCACAAAATTAAAGAGAACTCTTAATAAGGAAAAAATAGAAACACAAACTGAAACAAGAAATGAATCAAGAACCAATGACCCCATGGATACTTTAAAACAACAAATAAAAACTCTCCAACAAAAAATACAAAACATGCAAACTAGAACCACCAAGAGATACTCAATACAAGATATATGCCCCTACCCTTTTGATCCATTGGTCAACATGATACCATTCCCCAAACATTGTGGATTCCCTAAATATGATAAGTACAATGGAAAAATAGACCCAATAGATCACATAAGGGAATTTTGAACAATGAGTCTCAAATTTTCCCATGAAGAAACATAGTTGATGGGATTATTCTGACATAGTTTGGGAGGGAAATGCATGCAATGGTTCTCGCAATTACCTCCATGGATCGGATCCTTCAAAGAATTAGTCAACAAATTTATCACCCAATATTCCTATAACATTCAACATGAGATCACAATGAAGGACCTTTGCAATGTCAAACAAAAGAAGGGGGAATCATTTCTAGTATTTTTGCAAACCTAGAGAAGATTATTTGCAAGGTACCCTCGTTCCATACTCGAAAAAGAAAAGATGGAGGTATTCATTGACAACTTAAATGATGATATGAGTTATAGGTTCAAATTACAATGTTCTCTAACTTTTGAAAAATTAATTGAAAATGGGATAAAAATTGAAGAAGCTTTGTTCAAGCGAGGAATCTTGAAAATTTACAACGAAAAAAATTTAGCCAATTCCTCCAACAATAAAAAACCAAAGTTTTGGAAAAAATACAAGAACAATGGCAATGAAACTTCAGCTGAAACGCATAATGCCAAACCGGTCTTCAATCTATTGGGAATCACACCTAAGACTAGCCAAACCCCCAATCAAAACAATACCAACCAAAAAATGAATCAGAACAACAATTAGAATAATAACCAAAATAATCCTGCACCTAGACTACCATACCAAACATCGAACAACCATAGGAAGTTCACACCTTTGGGTCAATCATACGAATCTGAATTGAAGGAACTTCTTGTGGAAAATCTTGTCACTCTACCTGACACCCGAGGTTTTGAACCCAAAGTAAAATCATCATGGTGGAACAAGGCCCACTATTGTGAATTTAATCAATGCAAAGGTCACCTAACAAATAGTTGCATGCAATTAAAACACAAGATACAAGACTTGATTGACAATAACGTCATTTAAATAGAAGGATCCCAAACCAACACTGATCATGGGGTTTTCAAGAACCCCTTACCGAATTATGACAAAGGGGAGTCTTGTACCACGAACGATAAGGGAAAAAGTGTGAACTATGTTCATGACACTACCATCTATAATATTTTAGTCGTCGAAGACCAGACAAATGAGATTGAGATCAAGAACACAACAAAAATTGTTGCAGCCAACCATCCAATCAATGAAATCAACATCCCCTCTAATAAAATCCATAATATCCAACAAGACATGGTTGCAACAGATAATAAAATTAATGTCATAAATATCAAAGGAAATCAAGACAACGTGCCTGTAAATGCAACCACGAGGGCACAATCTAAATATGTTCTGAAAGGGAGCACCTCCAAAACACACACTGCCCCATCTCATCAATATAACATTATTGATCAGATTCAAAAGATTCCCGCATAAATATCAATATTGGAGCTTCTCAAGATCTCACCGGCCCACAAGGAGATTTTCGAAAAATCCCTAGTTGATACCATAGTACCAAATAATTTGGAAGTTTGCACTTTCCAAGCCATGGTGGGACATTTAGTTGCACCTCATTGCTTATCCTTTTCAAAAAATGATGATGTATTTCTCACCCATCCTCATAATACAACACTCCACATCGAGGTGGGTGAAGGCACAATAGTGGTTTAAAATTCCAGTGAGGAAGGAAAACTCACAAAAAATGACCCCAAGGCAAAAAATGTGATTTTGGGGGTTTCTACAAACCTACTAGTTCGAGCGAACCCATAAGGGGTTCACTCGAACAAGGGTTCAAATGAACCCATTTTGATCATGCCCGCCAAAAAAACCAAAAAAATGCATTAGGAAGGGTAGTTCGCTCGAACTCCTAGGGGTTCGTATGAACCCCCCTTATCTCTCAGTCTCCCCCTGAAACACAAAAAAAACCTAAATTTTTTCACTTCAGAGCTCGGTTTGAACATGAGAATGGCGGAGAATTCAGAAACCCAACTAGAATCAGGTAGTCCTCAGAATGAGCTATCTTATGAATATAATTTTAATATGTTTGGTTTTATTATGTATTTGTTTTTTTAGTTTTATTAAACATAGGGTTTCCATTGAAAATGAAGGTCTATGTTTTGCACATGTGGGAAAATAGTAGATTATAAAAAAAAAAATTGAAAAATATGAGTGCACCAGATATTGAAGTCTTTGATCCAACAAAAAATAAAATTGAATTTTGATATATACAAAAAACATTACGCGTTATACAGTCGTGCTATGTCTGAATTGTAATTGGTTTGACTTCAAAACTTGATTAAGGAAAAAATATTCAATAATAAACTATCTAACCAAGTGGAAGCACTAGATATCAGACTTACAAATCTAAATTCGAAAGAGTTAGAATTTTATCCTTCACAAAAAAAAATTTATGCGTTATACGGTGTGCGTCACTTTTTTAAAATGTTGTTTTCTAAAAAAAATAAGTTTTCATGGGAGACAGAAAAATAAGTGCAATCTAATTCCAAAAATTTTGAAAAAAATATTTTTAGAATCTACAAACAAAATGTGAGGAGACTCTAGTTTGTATCATCTTCAAATTCCTCATGGTCTAGACGCTATAGGTGCCCGAATGTGAAGATTTAGTTAAAAATAATAATTTGAGTGTCTAGTTTGGCCAAAAAATGTAAACCACTATTGTGGGATCATCCAGGTCCTAATCCATAAAATTTGTGTCAAGCGCGTCCTAATAGACAGGGGAGCCAATCTTAATATATGTACTTTAAAGCTTGTTCATGCACTAGGATTTTCTGAAAATGTAATAGATGCAAGGAAAAATATCACCATCAAAGCATATGATGATGAGGAAAGGGCTTTAAAGGTATTAATTGTACTATCAATTCAGGTAGGGCCAGTTCAAAAAGATATGATTTTCCAAGTTCTGGATAAAGATTTGACATATAATATACTCTTGGGTTGTCCCTGGATCCATGAAATTCAGGTTGTCCATTCAACATACCATTAGTGTTTGAAATTTCCTTGCAATGGGTGAGAGATTACCATCCCTACTAATTCCAATAGTCCCCAATATTGCAATACCATTAAGTTAGTCCAGGATGTATTTGTGCCTCATAATCAAGAAGCTCTTGATTCCACCTCTGACATCCCCAAGAATTCAAGTCAAGCCAATCCATTGTCAAAACTGCTAGCCACATCCTCTAATGAAGGAAGCCAACCAAGTTCCTCATCCAAACAACGAGAGAAAAGGATGAAGCTACCCCATCTACTTCCATCAACCCTGAAGCCCAGCTAAACACTTTGGAAAAACAATTTGAGAAGAAATTCCAAGTCAAAGACAAAGGTGTGGATGAATACTCCATTGAACAATCCCTCTGCCTCTCATAGTTAACTTCACCAAAATCCCATGGTCAACCATCAACCTCATCACAACCATCCTCAAAATTAGTTGAACACTCTTTGATGGTTGATTTGTAAAAGAAAGCACCCAGGCAGAAGAATTTGATGACAAAGATATTTTGAACTGGCTCCACAAGGATGAAATTGATTCTCAAGCAGCAATGGCTACTGTCCAAACTACACAGTATGGAAAAGGATTCTCAATCTTGGAAAAGATGGGATATGAGGGACAAGGACCTATTGGAAAAAGGAAAGAAGGTATTGTAGAGCCCATCCAACCCATCATAACAAATCCAAAAGAAAAAAAAAGGTTGGGATATAAAGAGCATCAAAAGGATGAAGAAACAAATGAGGACCTAAAATAAAAATTTGTTGAACGGATCCTACAGCTCCAAGAAAGCAATCACTATGAAACTGATTCCAATGAATATGAGTGGGATTCACTATCAGAAGAGTCTTGTCATGATAAATAAATTTATGTGGTACACAAGTATACTCCCACACTTGAGGAGGGACAAAGCTCAATGCTGAGACCACTTGAATTAGGATCACAAAATATCGATGGCTCGAGCGAAGACGATCAAACTTCTAGTGAGACAAATCACTTAGAAGAGACTAACATCATAGACCTCGAACTTTCCATAGTATTGCTTGACAAAGATATCACCATTAGGACCCTTATGACCTTTGACTTGAACCCACTGGACGATTCCCTACCATTGGTGCATCCTAAACTCATAGATTGGGACCAAACTGAGCCTATCGATATCCCCACATTTTCAAATGATGAGGCCATCATCAAATTCCTCCGCATTGTTAATCTTGAAATAGGTTCCACCATTGAACGTCATAACGAAGCTTCTAGACAAGGGAGTGCCGAATTTCCCAGCTGCAAAATGAGTAAAAAAAAAGAAAGATCTGATGGTGAAAACCATTCCATGGTAGTATCAGATCAAGAAAGAATAAAAATAAAGAGTGCATCTGACAGTGAAAACCTCTCCGAGGTGTCGAAGGATGGGAAATTTGACACTCTCCTAGAGCACTTCTTAGAAAAATCCAAAGTCTTGATCGAGCCAATGCAGTCCATCAATATCGACGATGCAGAAACCATGAAAACTCTCCATCTAGTAGAAGCTTTGACAAAACAAGAGAAGCCTAGCTTTATCAAGTTCTTTGAAGAACAAAAAAATCAAATTTGTCTAGTCATATGTAGACATGCAAAGGATAGACGCAGATCTCAACATGCACCACTTATCCCTCCCTCGAGGAGTCAATCCAGTCAAGAAAAAGTTGAGAAAAATGCATCCCCACACTGCCTTGTTGGTGAAGGTGGAACTAAAGAAATTATTGGATGTAGGATTCATTAGAACCATTGATTATGTTGAGTGGATATCGAACATTGTACCTATTTCAAAGCTTGATGGTAGCATACTGATTTGTACAGACTTCAAAGACCTAAACAAGGCTTGTCTGAAAGATGATTTTCCCTTGCCAAACATTGATATCATTGTAGACTTAACAACAGGTCATGGAATTTTCTCACTCATGGATGGATTTTATGGCTATAATCAAATCAAGATAGCACTTGAAGACCAGGATAAGATAGCTTTCACTTGCCCTTGGGGTACCTTCTACTGAAATGTCATGCCCTTCAGATTGAAGAACGTAGGGGCCACATATCAGAGAGCCATGACAACCATCTTTCACGACATGATGCATACCTTTACGAAATATTATGTGGATGAATTTTTGGACAAATATTTCACTATAGGACACTTGGAGATACTAGACAAAATCTTCACCCAACTAGACAAGTTCAACATCTGCCTAAATCCAAAGAAATGTGTGTTTGGGGTAACATTGACAAAGCTATTTTGATATATAGTGTCAAAAAAAGGTATTGAGGTGGAACCTACAAAACTAAAAGATATCATGGAAATGCTACCTCTAAAGAATATTAGCTAGTTAAGGTCCCTTCAAGGTAGATTTCAATCAATCAGAAGATTCATATCACAACTAGCTGATAAGATCCATCCTTTTACCCACTTGTTGCACACGAATGTTTCCTTTCGATGGGACGCAAAATTTGAGGGAGATTTCAATCAATTGAAACAATACCTAATGAGTCCACCTGTCCTAGCACCACCAATATAAGAAAAGCCTCTCTTATTGTACATAGCCACAACTAATCGATCATTGGAAGCTTTTTTAGCACAAGAAGATTCAACAAGAAAGGAGAGAGAAATATATTATATCAGTAGAACTCTAAATGGTTATGAAATGAACTATACATCCATTGAAAAGGCTAGAAGTAGTTTTTTCTACACAAAAATTGTGACACTGTATGCTGACTCATACAATCAAACTCATAGCCAAGATAGATCTGCTGAAATATCTCCTTGGCAAAGAAAATTTGATGCGAAGATTCGCCAAATGGGTAATGATACTCAATGAGTTTGACATCCCATATGTTGACACAAAAGATATCAAAGGGCAAGCTATCACCGACCAACTAGTGGAGGCACCGATTCATGATGATCATCCCCTACACGTGGAAGTTCCAAATGCTGATGTCTTCACTTTAACAACAAAATAGTGGGTATTGTATTTTGGTGGCTCATATGCTCAACATGGACCAGGAGACGAAATTATATTCATCACCCCCAAGGGAATACTATTCCAAAATCATACCGACTGATGTTTCCCTACACCAACAACACGATAGAATACAATGCACTTATCATCGACATCAAGATAGCTATAAAATGGAAAATCACAGAGTTGCAAGTCTATGGGGATTCTCAACTAGTCATTAATCAGGTCAACAATGATTACTAAACAAAGGATGAAAAACTGATGCCCCATAAAAGGATGATTGATGAATTCAAGAAATATTTTGTTGACATTAAATTTTATCAAATCCCAAGGATTAACAAAAAATTTGCTGATGCTATGGCTACCATTGCTTCTTTTCTACAAATTCTAGAAAAAACAAAGTTGTTATGAGTTCATGGTGGAATAGCTATTTACCCCTACCTATGATGATCTTGAGTCCTAACTCATATGCCACCTAATTGAGGCTGATACCTTGATCTATGGGAAGATCTATACCTACCTAAAAGATAATACCCTTCCTCTCAATCTCTCCCAAAACCAAAATCAAAACTTCATCTGCCAAACTACTCGCCATACCCTTATCGCGAATGTACTTTACCAACAAAGTCTTGGTGGAAATCTCTTACAATGTTTAGAATGTGATGAGTTTGAAACAAATTTTCAAGAAGTCCATGAAGGTATCCGCGACACTCATTCAAGTGGTCTAACCCTCGCTAAGAAACTCATTTGTTTGCAATACTACTAGCCAAATATGGAGAGAGATTCCTTCCAATTTATCAAAAGATGTCAAAAATTCCAAATCCACGATAATCTTATCCATGCACCAACACAAGAGTTGCATCCCTTCACATCAACATGTCCATTTTATCAATGGGGATTAGATATGGTAGGTAAAATTCAGCCATCATCATCCAATGGACACAAGTTCATCATTACAACAACATAGTACTTTACAAAGTGGGTCAAAGTCATGCCTTTAATCACCATCATAGGAAAGAATATCTCATCATTCATCTTAAACTACATCATTTGTAGGTATGGTATCCCTTAATCCATTTTCACGTACAATGGCAGACCTTTCAAGAATCAGGACGTACAAGAAATCTGTGAAAGGTTCCATATCCAGCATTGGTTTTCTATGCCCTATTACCCTCAAGGGAATGGCCAAGAAGAGGCCTCAAACAAAACTATCCTAAAGATTCTAAAGAAAACCATCAACAATGTTGGATGTGATTGGCATATCCAACTGAACCCTGCTTTATGGGCCTATCGTACAAGCATTCACACACCCACAGGAGCATCACACCATGTGTCCTTGAAAGGTCTCATTTCAAATGAAGATTATCGATTGTCTAGACTACAAGAGCTGAAATTGTTGGATGAACATCGTCAGCTTGTAGTGGATCACCTAAAAGCATATCAGTATAGAATGTCTAGGAGCTACAATCACAAATTTAAACCAAGGAAATTTTAGGTAGGTGATTTAGTACTAAATAAAAATCCTCGTAATCAGCAGGATTGATAAAAGAAAGGAAAATTTGAGCCAAATTGGTTAGGCCCTTTTGTTATTGTATTAGTCTTTGGATCGGGGGCATATCAGCTATCTACACTAGAAGGGGATCTATTTGAAGAACCAATGAACAACCTTCATCTGAAGAATTTCTACACATAATGCATCCAGTGCATGCTTAAAAGTCTTGAAAAAATCCATAAAAAATCAGAAAAGTCCTAAAAAAAATCATAAAAAGCAAAAAAGATTAAAAAAGCGAAATCAAAAATCAAAAAGGAAAAAATACAAAAAAAGTGAAAATAAAAAAAAATGTTGCCTTGATGAAAACCTTGCAAACAGGCATCTTGGTAACAAAAAATAAAAATAAAAATTATAAAATTTGAAAAAAATGCAATAAAAACAAATGGTAAAAACCTGGCAAACAGGTGCTATTTGTGATATGTCGGCTTCTCCATCTATTTGAATGTGTGTTGATCATCTGCTTTCCACTATCATTGTGCATACATTCCTATCATAAAATGAGCTTCATATCCATATCCGATTATTGTGGTCATGTCCCACCTTGGCTTGGTCATCATTGTGCATATTCATAATAAATTTGGTTTTTTTCTCACTAGGGGCAAAAATCCTGATCTCATTGAGGACAAAAGATGTTGAGCTTAAATCAAAACAACAAACAAACAACAAAAAAAACTTGGCAAAAATAATAATCACTCTAACCGTCAAATTGAACATAGCACATTAATCAACCAATCAATCAACCATCCCAATCAACACCAAGACAATCAAATCCAAACTCGTTAGATGATCATCTTCTGAATCATGGTTGGATCACTTTAGCCCAAATGTTCAATTGTTGTATCTTGATTGTTGTTATCATTTCTCTAGAGTACCTCGATGATGTTGCGAACTAGAGGGGCTATGATCGAGAATGATATTTTTCTTTGTCTACTGTCTATGATTCAATCATTACTACTATGGAAATTGTCACGGGATATGCTCTACAAAGTATCTTTGATGATATTCTGAATTTGCATTGGAAAATGATTAACTCTTGTTTGTTTATGTAAGTGATGCTCAAGTCATCTCGATCCCATTATACCTAGATGCTTGTGTTATCTTGCACTATCAAATCTCAATGAAAGTTGTATGGAAGTTGTACTCAGGTCATCATGGTCTAATTATACCATAGATGTTTGTACTAACATTCAAAATAATAAAACGCTCAATGATGATACCAAGCACAATAAATTAGATGGCAACATTGCATAACTAGGATTACATTCATATTAATTCTGCATTTGCATTTTAGATTTTCCCAAGGTTGAGAACTTTCAATATGATGTTATCTCTCATTAAAAGATTGAGTACACTTGACATAGCAAAAATAAAAATCATTCATCTACATTAGTACTTCCATATCATGTCATTAGAAGACATTATGATCCCTCCATACATCTATCATCATATCATATACTTGCATTCACATAATCCAACATCATAAACCATTCATGCATTCATCCATCATAATATTTGCATCATGAAAAATTCCAAAAATAAAGCATCATCCATAATAACATTCATCACTTATAAAAGCATAATCCATGTCACATTGGAGCATAATATAAATTCATTTGTACATTTCCATTCATCATACATCCATACATTTATACTTATCATATCCAACATCAATCCATTCATTTCTAAATCATTCACATCCATGCATTAGATCATATATTTGAATTCTATAATAAACCATTTCACATTCATTCATCCATATCATCGATGTATACATGTGAAAAATACAAAAATATAGTGCATATCATATCTTTTGCATAAGTGCATCCATCTCATACATCAAAAATAAATGCATCATCCATAAATGCATAAAATCATACATCACCATCACATTAATGCATCCATACATAAAACATGGTATAATCATATAGAACATAGAATAACACATAACATAGAAAATAAAATGCATCCATCCATCACATAAGCATATGGATAACATCATAGATCACTAATCATCATTGCATCTCATATATATAGCCTCGAAATAATAATGTCAAAGTGTACAATGATGTCAAGAAATGAGAAATGATACAACATAAAAAATGTGGCAACATGAGGTCTCTGAATTAGTATACAATGTCTCAATGATGTATCAAGAGTGACTGTGGGGTCCTGAAGTACTACCTCTAGACATCGCAAATTTCTCTAATCCTTTGGCTAAACCCACTGCACCTAATGGACCTACTCCTGGAGAACCTCCTAGTGGCCCTCCCGAAAGTGGTTGTGTGACACCCCTGCTGTGGTCCTTGACTGAGTTTGACCAGATTGTGACCGAGCGTAGCTAACCTATCACTCTGCAGGAACTACCTCATAATATCTACCTCTGTAATACTCTACCTCCTTGGTAGACTCATGAAGCTCTCTAAATAAATCTTGTGTTAGCTCTCTTAGTCACTCTCTAGAGCCTATTGACTACGGCCACTTCCTGCTCCCCCTACCGTCGAACTACATCCGTCTTTGTTGTCAATGTCACAATCTAGGCCTATCCCTACCCCTGTACCTACAGTTGTGCCTGAGCCTGAGCTAACTAACCATACAATGTTTGGATTTTCCCCTATAAAGTGGAAACTTGTCCCTGGGCTTGAACCAATTGTGCCTATAAAGTAGTGATCTGTGCCTACTGCTACTGAGAAGGCACCCCAATTTGTACATGTTTTCAGCCTCCTACAATGATTTTAATAACTTAAGCCTTTATAACTGTGATTCAAAGATTGTACATCTAACCTAAATAGCCATTTTAACCATCATGAAGGTGCATTTAAATTGTCAACCCAGGGACATGAACTTGAAATGAATCAGCACAGTATGTGCACTAGGAACTCAAAGTAGTCATCTTCATTCTATAGCTAAGAAAGACTCAATACTAAAAGTAAATTGCATGGAAAGGAACAAAGTAAATGTTGAACATCACTCAAAAATTAAAATAAGATGAACATGCATGATAGGAATGAAAATCTAAGCAACAAACAAGAAACTACTTTGTTCGCTTTGGCTATAAGAACAGTCATAGAATGAAATTCTAGCGGCTATAGGAACAGTCAGTGCCAGATTCTTAACTAAGTAATAAACATAAACTAATAATAATCTAGCTAAACTAAAGGAAAAATTACTCACCAAGTGGCCCCCCTTGGATGAGTATCCTCTAAAACTAATACAAACTCAAATGCTCAACTCAGAATCTCATTTTATTCATTGGAAAATACAAATACAAAAGAGTAGAATGTCTAGAAAATGCTAGTATATTAGATCGTACAATATCAATAACTCAATGACTAACTCTCCAAGAAGGAGGATCCGAACCTTATTTATACCATCAACTAAACAAGGCAGTCAACTCCCACTAATTGAGAGGATGCCATTTAAAGAAAGTGGAGAAAATAATGGAAGGGTGGTTACACATGCAGGGAATCTAGTTAGACATGCATGTCCAAACCTAAAATCAACAATGTAGTAATGCCCGCATCTGCTCAATTTCATTAAAGATCAGCACAAGGTGGTGACATGTGGCTGACATGGGGAATCTCCTATTGTCATCCTTTAGTTGACCTTTGAACGATTCCTCTGCATGACCAGCTGGCGGCTACATCTCTCAACTTAGCATCCTAAAATATGTTTGTATGGTAATGTTAGTACGCATAATAATTTCACATCTATAACCACCGTAAAGAACATTCATTAACAACATGCAAGATTAATATAGATAGTCCACATAATAGGCTAATGTCATTAAAACTAGAAGCAATAGAATTAAACCAAATGTTTATGATTTGAGGGAAACATTATAAAAATATCAGCATTTAATATCAAATTCCATGTCAACTTTAGCAAATAAGCTATAGATTCTACCCAATATTAGACCAAAAACTAGGCTCACCACTCCCCCCAACCTAACGTTTTGTTGGTCCTCCAGTAGGGGAAGAGTTGTGTTTCTTCTTGGTCAAAGCTATGAAATTTGCAACTGATAATTGTCCAGTACCAATGTCTATTCAACGCGAGTCAGGGCTCTAGAAGAATCCTCCCAACCTGTCAAGTCTTTTCCATCTTTGATTTTCTTCATCAATGTCATAGTGGTAGAATTTGAAGTTTGGCATAGGCCGCATGAGGATAGGTGGCTGAAATTCAAGGGAAGCCATTCTCATCCCTTTGTTCTCCCAAGTTGAATGTACCTTTCAATCCTTTGTATTGCTGCAACATAGTTCTGGATGGAATGAGGTATAGCTTGTTTTATCTCATCAGTTAAATTGTTCCATCTGTATGATAGATATCCTCTCATGGTGTCCTCTTTTGTTGTCATTTTTACCTCATATTCACTATAAACTGCCTCAATCCAAGGCATAATTCTGCTACCATAACTAGGCTTGAAAATCATTATGTTCCAGTCTATGTAAATATCTTTGGGGTTTCTTAATTCAACTCTAATGGACAAGGGGATATTGAATTCCCTCCCACTATAAGTATTATATTGCTCACCCCAACTAATATCATTTTGTACCCAAGACATGAATGCTCTCAATTGGATATCCCCAACATACAACAATGAGTTTCAGTCTTGGTCTTGAGTTACAGAAAAATTATGCAAATAAAATTCACATAACAAATTCTTCATTTCAAGGGAGGCAATCCTATAAGCATTGAAAAATTTAGTGGGGGTCTCAATAGAGGGATTCAAACCTGAGATAATTCTTGACACCTTAAAAGAGAGATATTTCTCCTTCAAGTACAAAGCATAAACCCTTGGAGGGGTTAAGCATTCTAAAATATGTGGTACCAGGGTTGCAATGTTGCTCACCCTCTCTTTTAGAAAGACAATCTCTTCATTATTTTCTTCAATAATTTCATCCCTCTCTTGAATTTCCTTTTTCAATCTTTGTTTTTCCTTTTTCCTTTCCTCCTCCCTCCTTTGTATCTCTTTCCATAAATTCAAAATTGTTGTATGTACTGAAAAATTAGGGGGGTTATGATTCCTACCAGGATTTTTGTCGATGGTTGCTCCCCATATAGTACCATTTGCATAGATTCAGGTTATCCAATTGGCTCAGGCTATAGAGGTACAATTTATTTTCCTACTTCTTGCTACAAGAACTCCTAATCTAATTCCCAGGCTTGCTGTAGGAACTCCTAGTTTTCTTCATGCTCTTGAATTCCAATTTCCTCTACAAGGGTAGCAAGATCCACCAGGGTCACTTTTGCTGCCTCATCGAATATATTCTTTTCTTTGACATTTTCCTGCTCCATTAGGGATTTTGTGCTCTTATGTGATGTCCCTCCACGATTAGGGTTTTTTCCGTGAAGGCATATCAACAACTAGTTTTGATTTCTTGAGAGGGCTCTCAAATTTTCCTTTGGTTGTAGGATGAATATTATCAACCTTAATCTTCTTAGGACTTGGAACCTCTCTTTCCACAGGTTGTGTTTTGGCTTTTCCTTTTCTTGCTTCTACCTCCTTCTTTTGTGCCCTAGTTCTTATTATGGTTTCAAGTGGAACATCATCATAATCATAATTCGATGAAGAAATTTCTTTTTCAGAGTGCTTTGTTTCAGAGGAACTAACATATATGGTCCTTTCTGTTGTAGGAGGATTCATAATAGAGTCAACACCATAGGTTGAAACACTAGGGGTGGCTTCAACCATGCTTAATTTCTTGCTAGACCTATGTGGTTGAGGTAAAGCCCTAGATTGCAATTGCTTAGGTCTAAATTGATCAACTTTAATCAATTCCTCCCAAGTCATTTTGGTTGTTACATCATGTAGATATTTTTCAACCAACAATTTAATCAAGAAATGGTGGGAAACATAATTGCCCCTACCTTTTTGAGTTTCATTTGCCATGATGGAGAGAAGGTTGTATAAGATGTTGGGCACATTCATTCTCCTCCTATGCCTCATGTGACTCAAAATTTTGAAATGTACTGAATGTAGGTTTGACAATTGACCTTCACAAGTGATGTACCTGATAATGTAGATAGTTTCCTGCTTCCATGGCTTGGGCAGAGAGGTTCTTTTGGCACCCTATTTGTCTATATTGATTAGAGGGTCACCATGTATTGTGAATACAACCCTAGTTGACCTAGCGTCTCTAGAAACAAGGTAATGCTCACTATCAGCTGGTAACCTTGTAACTTCTAAAATTATTTCCTTAGTTTCCACAACCTCCAGCCCTTTTACTATGGCTTTTCCATCAGAAAATGTCTGGGAAAACTCTTGTGTAATGCCTTGATCAAAACTACCAAGCTTTAGGAAGTAGTCCAACCAGCCACAGTTTCTAAATTCAACCAAGCACTGTGCATCCTTCAATAAGGTATCATGAACTGAGGGCTCATTTTGAATTAGTCTACCTCCCATTGTCTGCAATCAACTGTCACTCTGCAAAATTCCCTTTTGTAATTCTCATCTGAAAACAAATTCCTTTCTGCACACTTGCTAGCTGAATTGTCAACTGAATTTTCCTTCTCTTTGTTTTTACCTTTTACCACTTGCAGTTCAAGATTATGATGGGGTCAATAATGACAAATAAAGGGTAATAAAAGGGAGTTATGATGAAAAAAATAGCGGTGGCAATTTAGTGTCACATCACATATGTGAGCTATCCTTCATTTCAAATTTTAAATCGGCTCAACAAGATTTACTGATGTAGACAATCATGGAATGACGTGTGGCAATGTACTTGCATCTTTCCTTCCCCCCCCAAACCTAAATTTTGACATGTGTCCACACATGCGAGATGGGACTAGTGATTTGATAGGGGGTTATCAAAACTATGTGAATGTCTATACTAATGTACAACAATTAAATGAATGCACTAAAAGATAATTAAGAGAGAAATTAATGCGCACATACCTAAATGTGTACAAACATGATTGTGTGGAGGATACATTGCAAAGATCATGGAGAAAGTATCATTTTCCTTTTTATGAAATAATTGAGAAATTAATGATGATGAAGTGGAATGATGTGAGGTGGGATGAAGTGATGGAAGAGAGAGAAAGGTGGTGACAAATGGGCGGATGGGCAGATGGGTGAAGAAATGGAATTCTACAAAAGTATAAGTATTTATTATGACAAGTACGTACCTTAATTAGCTAGAAGGAGGGATACTAGGTCCACTTCCTTCGACTACAAGAAGCTCAGGTGCTGCATGTTGGATGAATTGATGCAGTAACTCTTCTTTGGAAGTTGGCTTGTGATACAATTTGAGATGATGACCATTGACTAGTAACTTGAATTTGATAGGTTCAATTGTGGTGAGTTGAACAAATCCATTGGGGAAGACCCCAACAACTTCATATGGTCCTAGCCACCTTGTCTGCAATTTTCCTTCATCGTCTTGATATCGTGAGTCATAAAGAAATGCCGAGTCACTTGGCTGAAATTTCTTCTCTTTGATAAATTTGTCATGCCATTTGAATCTTTGAATGGTTCAAGGTTGTTTTCCTCATCTCATCTAAAGAATTCATCTGCATGATTCTTTCTTTTTGTGCCTCAAAAATTTCCATCCCCAACTCTACTGTAGTTCTAAGAGTCTTGTGCTTGAATTCAATGGTCATCATGACTGTCTTACCATATAGTAGCTCAAATGGAGTGAAGCCTATAGTTGTTTTCTAGGTGGTTTTGTAGGCCCAAACTGCTTCAGATAATTTGTTGCCTAATCCTTTTTGTGAATAGCCACTATTTTGGTTAAAATGGCTTCAATTTCTTTGTTGGTCACCTCAGCTTATCCATTGGCTTGAGGGTGATGAGGAGTAGAATTTTTGTGTCTTATGTTATATTATTTGACTAGTGTTGTAACAAGTGTTGAGGTAAATTGAGCTCCTTGATCAGTTACTATTTCTCTTGGGACTCCATATCGTGTAAGAAATTATTCATAAATAAAATTTGCAACCTTGTTATCTATTGCATTGTTCATGGCCTTGAATTCTACCCACTTAGTTACATAATCAGTGCATACCAAGATGTAAGAAATCTCTTTGATGGGGGATCAATGGGTCCCACAAAATACAATCCCCACTTGTCAAAGGGAGTGACTACTACTTGGGGATGGAGTAGAATCTCATCTAATTTGGTTGGCTGACCCATTCTTTGGAACCTATCACATTTTCTTGTACATCTTGTTGCATCCTTGTGGAGTGTAGGCCAAAAGTATCTTGTGTTCAAAATTTTCATTGTTGTCCTTTTGGCTACAAAATTTCCTCCATAGGGTTCATCATGGCATGCATGCAAAATTCCATATGTCTTGTAGTGTTCTTTAATCAGCTTAATAACTAGGAACATAATTTGCCCTACTCAAGGATTGGACATCACAACTGGCAGCTATAACCCACTAAAGAACCTCATTTAATCATCAACCTAGGGACGTAAACTTGAAATGGGTTAGCACAATATATGCACTAATCACCCTTCCAGACATACTTCATTCCTAAAATGCTTCATACTGAAATTTAAATTACTGGAAACAACTTTACTGGATAACTTGCTTGGAAATGAAAACTTGAAAGATGAAACTACTCTGCGCCTCGTGGCTGCAAGAATAGTTGACAACTCTATTTTTCTGTTAGCTGCAGGAACAATCACATTAACTTCTATGAAAGAAAACAACTATTCTATCTTGTAGAATAAAGTTATGGATAGTTCCCTAAGTGGGCCCCCTTAGGAAATGCCAAAAGTAAGCAACAAATTAGGTGAAAAACTTCATAAGCTTTATTGAATCAATGCAAACAAGTACATAGCGCAAGCTCTTGACTGAATTTTTGAAATTGAAAATTGTCTTACAGTACCAACTTCTTTCAGCCCATTCTCTCAAGGAGAAGGGGCTATTTATTAAAAATTGATTCTAACTACTAACCAACCTTTCCCTTATAAAACGGGAGGCATTTATTACATTTAACTAGCTTAAGCAAGGGGATGAATGACAATGGAAGAGCTAAGTCAAATCAGTTTAACAGTCTTAAAGCGCCATCATCCTGGATTCATGCAACTCCAAGACGCCTAGCCTAGATTTATGGAACACTCTCCCTACATGGCGGATGAGTTGAAACTGTCTCCTTATCTTTTGCTGTTGAACCAGTTTTCATGGATTTGGAATTCCCTTCCTCCAATCGTGGTTCTTGCAAAATGTCTCACCATCTTTTCCTGAAGAAGAAGGTTAGCTCAACACGTTCATCATTTAAGACAATCCATTACTTTTATTTATTCATCCATTAAGTATTTAAACTAGGGCAAACATTGTTTCGGATATAGCTATAGGAAGTTTTCATAGTAGAGGCTGCAAAAAGTTTTTATGATCACAAAAGCCATAAAGTATTTATCAGACTAATAAAACATTAAAGATAATAATCATGGGACTTTTTATTAGGATATACTCATCATATTTTAGTCATAAAAAGGTTTATGTCCTATCCCATAATCAGACTGGATGTTTGTTTTAGCATAATAAAAACATAAAAGTATTCATAAACGCATGATCAAAATGTGCCAAAAACTTGGCTCATCACTCCCCTCAACCAACTACTTGTTGGACCCTTCAGCAAGTCTAGCATTCCTTCATCTGGCAAACTCTCTCAGATCTACACTCAACTATTGCCCACATTCGCCATTCTGAAAACTCCAGAAGTGAGATCTCATTGCCTCCAACCTTTGCCATCTATTATCTTCAGAACTTCTATTATAAGTGTTGTTGTCCCCTTGTATAGCCAATAATGGCCATAGAAGAATAGGTGGCTAAATAACCAATGACAACCAATTCTCCTTCTTTGTTTTGGCATTCCTCATGTACCTCTATGTCCTTTTGGTTGCTGCATACAAGGTGTTGGGAGTATGTGGTTCCGCTTTCTTCAATTGAAACGAAAGATGCTCCCATCTGTTCTGAATGTGCAAGGTTGCAACATTGAAATCACTGTTTATGATTTGGGAATATTGAGAAAATACCTATTGTCTTAGAGGCTCAATCAGTGGCCTGGCTCTTTCATCCGTCCTCAATTTCTTCCAGTCAAAGTAAATACCCATTCCATTTCTAGATTCATTTCTCATAGACAATGGTGTATTTACTGTATCATGCATATGGCTATTAAATTGTTCCGCTTTGCTTATCTCATTGGTGATCTAGGAGATTAGAGCATTGATATGAATATCACCAAAATAACATAGGGGATTCCATTCTTTATCCTGGGATATAGCCAAATTGTGCAGATAAAACACACACAGGAGGTTCCTGATATGCAAAGGTGAGTCCCTGTATGCTTCATAAAACTCCTCAGCGGTATTTAAAGAAGGATTCTTACCTTTCTAGACTCTAATTAGCTGGAAGTTCAAATACAACTCCTAGAGATACATTGCATAGACGGGTGAGGGTGCTTGACATTGCATTAGCTATGGAACGAGCTCTACTACCTAATTGAGAGTATCATTCAAGTTAGCAATTTCCAAATTCTTGTTCTGGATTATCCTTTGTAGTCTCTCAATTTCCAGTGCAGAAGCAGTCTGTTGTTGCTAAAGCTCTTCAAAAAATACCATTCCTATAGCAAATTTTGTGACATGGAGTGGTGGTCTATGATTATATCATACTATAGGTATCTCCTGTACTTTTTCAAGTACATCCTCCATTTCTTGTTTTTCTTCAATTATTTTTGCATTATGTGATTCTTCAGGGTTATCTTGTCCCAAATCACCATCCTGTTGCTGACCTTCCTATAGCTGTTCTTCTTCGGATTGAAACACAATCGGTTCTTCCTTATTCTTATCACATTCCATACCTTCCTGTAGCTGCTCTGCAATGGTAGCCAACTCATCCAGGCTAGCCCCTTCAGGTGTACTCACAACCTCCATGATAATAGGTTCCTCATCTCTCAATTCAAGACTAGAAGGATCTAAAGGTGGTGTGGCAGGAGTAGTATTATATGATTGGCGTGCCGCCTGCTTTTTGGAGTCTAGAGCTCCTTCTTATGGAAGGAGGAAATTTTTTATGCCTTTTGGAAGGTTTTGTTGCAGGAACAGAGAAGTCTCCCTTTGGCTTCCTTTTTACAGGCTCAGGGGTTGCTACAATAGGTGACTTTCCTTTCCTATTCTTGGGAGATGGCTCAAGAATTTTGTTAGAACCTTGTGTTGGCTGCTTGGGAGTTCTTTTAGAAAGAGGAACATCATCCTGTGAATCGGATGATTCCTAAGGAGGGAACCTAGTAGCAGAGGTCTGGCCTATGGACTGGGAGGTGCATTGCTTAAAGGTAAGAGGTTCACCCCTAGGTCCTACATTTTAAATTTTAGGGTTGAATTGGACAGTGAATTCCTCTTAGGTCATCCCTGATGCGTCATGAATGGATTTTTCAATAAGCAACTTAATAAGACAATGGTGAGATACTGAGTTAACCCTTCCCTTTCTAAATTCAGTAGCACTGTTGGATAGCAAGTTATAGAGGAAATTGGGAACATTCATCAATAGTCCATGGAATAAATGACATAAGAGTTTGAAATGATGAGAATGTAGGACTGAAAATCTACCTTCACATGTTATGTATTTGATGATGTATCCTGCCTGTGACACCCAGTCCTATGGCAGACTCATTCTTTGTGCACCTTGCTTATCCACTCGTAGAGGAGGATCATTTGGCTGAGTGAACTCAACCTTGGCGCTTTTTGCATCTCTTCCTCTAGGAAATGGTTCTCTGACCTAAGGTAACCTCGTAATCTCAACAATTCTATCAATTGATGCATTGATTGTTATGCCCTTAACTTTTGCTTCCCCATCCTGAAATGTCCTTATAAATTCCTCTACAATGTCTGTATTGAAAATTCCGAGCTTTAGGAAGTAATTGAGCCACCCATATTGTTTGAATAGTGGCACATGTAGCACATCCTGTAACAGGATGCTATGGTCTATAGGCTCATGCTGAATCGACTGACCTCCCATTTCCTTGGATTTTCCTCACCTATCTTTTTTTTAACTGAACTTCTTATAGCCCAACTATTGAATCTTCTGCAATTCTTCAGTACTCTGCCCCTTCCCCTCAACCGAAAATTTTGAAATACTTTTCAAAAGTGACAGAAAAATAGGGAAAACAATATACTCATGCAATCTTTTGGAGGGAGAGAGTAATCATGAATAATCAGAAAAAATTCAGGTTCATTATTGCAGGAAGGAAAGACTGTTTGATTGATAATTACAATTTCCAAATATTGGGGATGCATGACAACAGATGGGACAAGCCTTTGGTGGTGATGATGCGGAAGTTAAATCATAAAGAAGCATGCTCAATCGTGCGGACGAGCCGAAGGAAATGACAATCATATAGAAAATTTGTTTGTGCTAATTAATACTAAATTAAATGCAATAAATAAAGTAACTTAAATAATCTTAAAGTGAAGTGGAGCGTACCTAGAAAGAATCACCGTGAAGATCTGATGTGACCTCCTTCTTCATTGCAATATGTGACATGGAGAAATGTGGATGATATGGGAATGACAAGTGGATGATGTGGAAGAGAGAAAGTGAGTACGGATTGTGGATGACGTGATGGAATGGAATGGAATGGGGATCTTAATAGATAACCCCTTTATTATAATTGTATATGCACTTTTATGCATGGCTTGGGAAATTGAGCCTAGGCTCAATTCTTTTGGTTGCAGGATCCCTATTGTCCTGCTCAATTTTGAACTATTTCAAAAATGTTTCCTTGTCAATGGGTTTAGAATAGAGCTTTAGGTGATGCCCATTGACTAATAGCTTGAATCGGACCTCATCAATGGTCCTTAATTGAACAACACCATTGGTAAATACCTCTTCTATCTCATATGGACCCAACCATCTGGTTTGCAGTTTTCCTGGACTGTCCTTATACCATGAGTCATAAAGTAGAGCCCGATCTCCTCCTTTGAATTTCTTTTCCTTGATGTATTTATCATGCCACCTTATTCACTATTTTTGTATCATCTCAGTGTGTTGCAGGGCATTCTTTCAGAGCTCATCTAGTGCATTGAGCTGCATGACTCTATCCCTTTGTGCATTTGTTAAATCCATGTTCACCTGTAATTTTGTTCTTAGAGTCTTATGTTCAAATTCAATTGGCATCACAGCTGTTTTACCATACACCATTTCAAAAGGTGTACATCATGTAGTAGTCTTCCAAGTAGTTCGGTAGGCCCATATAGCTTCTGGTAACCTTGCAGCCCAGTCGTTTTTATGAAAATCTACAGTTTTAGTCAGAATGGACTCTATGTCCCTATTGGTGACTTCAACCTAGCCATTAGCCTAGGGATGATAAGGAGTTTATTTTCTGTGACGTATATTGTATTCATTTACTAAGGCTGTGATAAGTGTAGAAGTGAATTGTGCTCCTTGATCTGTCATTATTTCCCTAGGGACACCAAACCTGGTGAATATTTCCTCATACAGGAATTCAACCACTTTATTATCCCTAACATGCTTCATAGGTTTAGCTTCTACCCATTTTGTCACATAATCTATGCATACAAGGATGTAGGACTTACCATTGGAAGGTGGATTAATTGGTCTTACAAAATTTAGTCCCCATTTGTCAAAGGGTGCAACAACAACTTGTGAAAATAGAGGTATCTCATCAGAATGAGTTGGTCTTCCCATCTTTTGGCATTTGTCACATCTCCTGGTATATTTGGCTGCATCTTTATGCAGAGTTCACCAATAGTAACCAGTTTTTAAAATTTTTATTGTTGTTCTTTTGGCAGCAAAATGTCCAACACACGGCTCATCATGGCTTGCATGAAATATATCATGAGTGTATTCTTCTTTTACACATCTCCTCATAACTTGATTTGGCTCTGTATAAAACATGCAATCTGTAATCCAAGAAAAGTTAAAACTTTTTTCTACCAATAATCTTTTTTCCTTAGGGGAGAATTAAGGAGGAGTTCTTCCTACAGCTAGATAATTTGTTATATCGGCATACCATGGGTGAGTAACCTTGATTGCAAATAGGTTCTCATCAGAAAATGAATCTTCAATAAGTTCAGAGTCATCTTGCCTTTGAATTATAGAAAGGAAATCAACAGCCACATTGGCTTTACCTGGCTTTTCCACAATTGTAATGTCAAATTCCTACATCATCAATAACCATCTTGCCAGTCTCCCAGCTATTGAGATTTTGTTCATGAGATACCAGATTGCTGCATGATCAGTGTGGAAAAATATCTTATAACCTGTGATGTAATGCCTGAATTTATTAAGGGCATAAATGATTGCTAACATCTCTTTTTCTGTAACAGTGTAATTTAGCTCAGCCCCTTGCAGATTTTTGCTTATGTAGTAGAGTGCATGTTTTGTTGAACCACCCTTTTGTCCTAACATGACTCCAATGAAATAATCTGATGCATTTGCATGAATATGAAATGGAAGTGACCAATCAGGTCCTTTCAAAATAGGTGCCTGTGTAAGGGCAACTTTTAAATCAAGGAATGCTTTTTCACATTCTTCGGTCCAAAAAAAATCTGCATCCTTCTTCAACGGACTGTATAAAGGGTTTGCTATTTGGCTAAAGTCCTTGATGAATCTTCTATAGTATTCAGCATGGCCTAGAAAACTTCTTAATTCCTTCTGCTTAGTAGGAAAGGGAAGATTAGAGATGACCTCAATCTTAATAGGATCAACTTGTATTCCTACAACAAAAATATAGTGACCAAACACTATTCCCTCCTGCATCATCATGAAGCACTTTTGACTATTCAACGATAGATTATGATTTTCACATCTCTGTAGTACTTTCTTCAAGTTGGCCTGAGCTTCCTTAAATGTTTCACCATAAACAATAAAGTCATCCATGCATATTTCCATGCAATCATATGAGATGTCTAAGAAGATACTTATGACTGCCCTCTAGAAAGTTGTAGGTGTGTTACAAAGACCAAAAGGCAAAATTGAGTAGGAAAATGTTCCCCAAGGGCATGTGAAAGTAGTCTTTTCTTGATCCTCAAGAGAAATCTTGATTTGATTATACACACTGAATCCATCTAAGAATGAGAAGTACTTTCTCCCGGCTAAATTATCTAGAACTTGATCAATGAATGGAATAGGAAAGTAATCTTTCTTTGTTTCCAAATTAAGCTCTCTATAATCTACACATACTCTCCCTTTCCCTCCTTTCTTAGGAAAAATAACCAATGAGGAAACCCACTGACTATCTGAGATTGGGTAGATAAAACTAGATGTTAACATTTTTTGCAATTCTTCTTTAACAATCTCTCTCAAGGCTGGATTGATTCTTCTTTGAGGCTGCCTGATAGGTTTGAACTCATTGTTAATGAATATGCGATGTGTGCAAAGTTTTAGGTCTAGCCCCTTCATGTCACCATATTCCCAAGCAAAGGCTGACTTATGACTGCTAAGCATTTTGACCATAGAGTCTTGTTGCTCTTTGGTGAGGTTTTTATTGATACTCAAGTTTTTTCCTGTGGCTACCTCAACTTGAGAGGTTAAATCAACCATAGTTACCTTAGGAAGAAATGGAATTTCTACCTCATGGGGTAGCAAGTTGTGTAAGCAGTCAGTTGCTGTAGGATAATGGGCTGATGCAGACGGAGGAAGAATGGTCTGCAAGGAGCATGGATTTTTTTCACAATGAAAGTATTTGGTACCATAGTTATTCAGCAGGATATTGGATAGTATATCTTCTTCTTCTTCTTGTACAACAAAAGGCTCTTTAGTAATCATCATTAAATTGGCCACATAATTCACTCCCTCCTCTTCTCCCAAATATGACCAAACAACCTCTCCAAACTCAAGTTGAGGCTGGGCTAGAGAATAGAGGGTAAGATTCTTTGTGCAATACCCATTAGATATTGTCATGTTACCTGACCTACAACCAATGTAAGCATCAATAGTAGCCAACCAAGGCCTTCCTAGTATGACAAGGTATCCCCCCAATGATTCCTTTGGAGATAAGATCATAAAGTCAGCAGGATACTCCCAGGAATACAAGGTGACTACCAGGTTTTCAACTACCCCATCAGGTTTGATAGTTGAGCTATCGGCAAGCTGCAATATTGTAGGTGTAGCCCTTAGGTTGGAAATACTAAGTTTTACAACTAGGTCCTTTGTCATGACATTGATAGCTGCACCAAGATCCACTAAAGCATTCTTAATCTACAACCCATTAATATTGATCTCCACCATAGGACTGTCCGGGTCTAAATATTTTGGGATGGTAAGCTTCCCTAGCATTAAATCAGAGAGTTGACCTATGACATGGACAGTTTGAGGGTCTTTCTTTTTCCTCCCTAGTTTCTTCAAACATGCCTCCTTGATGGCTTTGTTATAGATAGGCACCTCTTTGATTGCCTAAAACAAGGGAATTTTCATACATATATGCTTTAGCTGGTCAAGGATGTCGAAGGTAGGTTCCTCTTGTTTTTGTATTTTTTCACCTTCCAACCTTTGTGGGAAAGGAGGGAACACTTTATCAGATGCCTTAGGTAATGATGGAATCTAAACTGACTCATTTGGTTGGGATTGGTCATTGGTATCTTCTTCTTGGTCAGTCTCCTTAAATAGAAATTCTGAGATTATGGGAGGAGATGGTGTGGGCAGCACAGTTCCTGAATGTAAATTGATATTATTCAGGTTGAGAGCATAGGCATGCCGGTGATTAGGATCAGCAAAATAGACTTGTTGTTGCTACTGCTGTTGGTTATTTGGATTGGGTGCTGCCTGAGTAGGTAGTTGGACTGGTTTTGGATTCTGACCTTGATTACCTATAGGAGGTGGCATAATGGATTGTTGTTGCA